>JZKD02S1385946.1:432110-457269 GCA_000966675.3 Picea glauca
TCATACTCTCCTCGATCTTAATGGCCATTGATCTGTGGCTTAACACCCGATTGGTCCATGATCTCTATTTAAATAGCATGGAGGGTCATTTGTCGATGATCGATTGTGAGAAACTCTCTTGTAAAATCTCTCTGTAATATTTTTGTTTCCATTAATAAACTGCTCCAAGTGGCTGCATTGGCTGGGGCCGTGGATGTTTCCCTGTAGGGGTTTTACCATGTGAAAACATTGGTGTGTTGATCTTTGATCTAGTTATGTGATTGGTTACTGAAGGTGTTCATCCTCTATTGGAATACCTATGTTGTCGAACAATAACAAGACATCAATGACAATATGTCAACAATTTACTCACCGAAGGGTCTACTGGTGTCTTCAGGTGGCGTATGCCTAGGGCCATCCATGAATAATGTGGTCAAATATAGTTTCATTATAGAACTTTTGCGTGATGCTATCTCACATGGTATTCGCTCTTTAGAGATTCGCCTGGATTCCTAGTTAGTAGTATGTCATTTGAGCGATAGTTACTATGTGCGTGATCCTACTTTACTCCAACGATTCTTACAGGTACGTCTTTTAGAATGACAGTTTGAATTTATTACTTATTATCACATTCCTAGGAGTTCTAATCATGTATCTTATGCTTATGCTAATTTCATTTTATATTGGCATTTGTCACATAACTAAAGCAAAGAAAACCATCTCATCAATGTACACATTGTAATATAAGTAAAGATGAAGATCCCTATGTTATACATATTTCAAAAAATATGATATTTATAGTACAAAATTGGGGCTAACACCCTCAATACACATATACAACTGATAATACAAGATCCATGAAATCTACACCTGTGGCGCCGAATGTGTGTCACGATAAAAAACTACGACGTTTGAGAGATGCCGAAAGTCACACCCAAGCTCTGGGCACTCCAACCACTTTCCATTGCATGGCCTCCGACAGATCCTCTACCCGAACCATTGGAATCCTATTTGTCAAAAGAGACAAGTTTCCCTGCATGTTTTGAAGGACTCTCTCTGCTTCTCCTCTCGTCGCCTCATCTCCCCAGTTCCTCCGATGATGTCGGGGAAGCCCATCTGGTCTTCGCGAACCCACGTCTACGTCACACAAGTGTCTAGTTAGTACTTAAGCATCATCCAAAAAATATTTTTGTTTTACTATACAAAAATACAAAAAAAAAAATGAAATATTTAAAAACATTGACATATCTATGTCCCCGTAGGAGGTCCCTGGTGGCAGTGGCATGTTAGGGTCCCCTATGAAGTCGATGCCTACATAGGGGTAGTCATCCAGAGCAATGCCCTGTCGCCTCCACCAATGAAAGAAATCATCATTGTAGGGTGTGGACGCCCTACCTCCCCTCTATCGTCTCATTACCTCAGTCCACCATGCCATGACTAGATTGCAAGGTGATATTGAAATGATCATGAATCTAGGTCCCAAACCTGGAACCTGCTCGAAGAAAAAACTACATAATATAGAGGCAAACCCGAAGTTCCTCTTACCACCCTATTTGCACTCTGTCAACTAGCTCTTCATATTATCCAGTAGTGAGGTACACCAATCATATACAGTGGGTCTCAAGAAATCTACATCATAGAACATGAGATCCCTTGATGCCCGGTGCAACAAAACAGATCCTGTGATCCTGGTCAACACGAGGACAACAATCTTGAGGCTAATATTGTTTATTGGTCAGATGGGGAGTTGACTCCCGACCTTCGGGGTCCTGCTACACAGTGATCATCTATGTACTCCTCTATATTCATACCTCTCCTAGCTTCTCGGGCTTTGAGGCTGACCACCTCACCCCAGCGTGATAACCCATTCAAAAACTATATATCCTTGACTTCAATCCTCAATGGTTGCCCATTGAGGTTGAAGCTCTCACTATCATGATCCCAGTAATCCACGAGCATCTCAAATAACCTCACATGGGCCCTCATCCCTTTGAGTGCCCAAAATTTATACAAGCCACATATTTTCAAGGCCATTTGGGCCCTCGAATCTCTGTCCACAACAACATCTACCTCCTCATGCTCCCTTTCCCTCCATTCTAGCACCATTCTACCAGATAAAAATCAATTTTTGAGTTAGCAACCATAGGAAACATTGTTTACATACTTATACGTGGGTTGTTTCATTCACATTCATGTATAGGGATGAGTACATGTTGCCTATATTTTACACAGTCGCATATAACCTCACGTATATGTGACCCGATGAATGGTAGCCCGCGTACACCAAAATACTCAATTTGCACCCTAATTTACTCAAATTTTGAAACCTAATTTAAAAATCTAATCCACTAGAAAGGAAGAGGAGGGAAAGAGGAATTACTTGGTCTAGACGGTTTTTGATTTCGTCGTCCGACGCTCCCACATTCACCAGCTGAAGATCGGAGGTAATTTGGTCCAATTTTCACTATTTGGGTAAAAAGTCAAAATGACATAGTAATTTTTGGTTTTGTTACTATTTATAGTAGTTTTTACCCACTTTCTATAGTTTTGAGTCATTTTTTCGCCTAATGGACTAATACAATAGTGGATTGAGTTGGTTTTTGTAGTTTTCACTAGGGATTCTTGCGGATTTCAACGTTATGTTGACCGTTCATAACCACGGGCAGGTATTTTCACTACCCAACATATAGGATAGGTATCCCTTCCACCATGCACTTTTGCATTTTCCTATAATTGTCACTTATATGCCTTAGGTACGAACCCATTTTTTGCGACACAGAACCTTCCATCTGCTACAAGATGTGTCGTTATCAAGTGGTAGAGACTTAACAAACATGGGTGCCCTAGTTAGATATTCTACTTCATTTGGTGCTCATGCAGAGATTTTTTTTGTAGGACCGAGAGTCCCTTATAGTCAATACATGACTTTATGTTGAGCCTCATTTCACACTCATAACTGAGTTTAATTTAACCTATTTTCCAACTTGTCTTCAAAAAGAAAAAATATTGCCAAGTGAACTTGTCTCTTTCACACTCGTAAATTGGATTTGAAAGGATGTCTATTTGGTACAATTTTATCCCTTTTTCACACCAAGTAGACTAAATATCATGAAAAAAGACATTTTTTGGAATCAAGATGTGATTGCATCTCATGCCCTTGCTTGTAGTATTGATCCTATAGCCAGTTCTCGCTTTACATTATAAACCATTTTGCCTTAGTAGTTTTTCATCCTCAACCAAGCAGAGCCTCGTTTATATCATTCGCAATTTGATACCCTATACCTAGGAGGGAACATTCCCCCAAGTGTCCATCTCCCGCATGCATATCCTTGCATTGAGCATAGGTATGTTCCACTGCTGGAACTAGTTTTTCTTACTTGCAACACTCGTTTCCTCCTTTGTATCATAGCATTCATTTGTCTATGAAAAAACAAATATGGGAGGGAAGGGAGTATTATCTTATATTGGCAGCAGTCGTGTCACCTTTGAACAGAGAAAAAAGTTATTGAGTCCATTTGTCATCATAATTTTGGGTTTAGCATGGCCTTAGGAAGTTGAGCTCATTACAGAGAGTTTTCTCCACCAACTGGTTACTCTTCCAGTCCCTATGGAGAATATCATTGATGCCTCCTGCATCTCATGGTTTCATCATTGAGTCTATGTTGTCGGATTCTTCCATATGTCTCATGCTATTGTTCAAAGGAAGTCTATCAACCTGTGTCGGCCATTCCTTAGAACTCTTGACTTTGCATGTCAGCCATACCCTCAATTTGTCTTAGAATCACATGATACTGTAGTCCTATCATGCACCCTGGTCCTACTTTCATCATTGGTAGGTAACCTTGAATCTAGCAATCGAAATTTCATCATTGGTCGTTGACTAGGTGGTTTCCCTTGTGTTAGATGGAAAGACATCTATTCACACATTGGGATTTGTGTAGTGTCTTGGATGCCATTAGCCTTATTGGTGGTTTCCTCGCCTTTGTCAGCAATTTTCCTCATTGGCTGCTATTTAGAGGGTCTTTTTCGTGTACCACTTGCACTTGGCACATGCAAAAGACGCACAAGTTCATTGGTTTGTGAACATGTTCTTTGTTCAATTTCCTCCAAATCATGAAGCTCCTGCTTTGTACCTCGTGCTGAATGATGAGATATGCCTTAATTCTCTCCTTTTAGCAGGTCTCCTTCCATCAACTTCAGCTCATCTATTCTGGAAACAAGACCTAGAGTCTTATGACTACCTTGAGGGTTACAATGATTAGTGGAAGGTTCCCCTGCCATCGATAGCTGGGAATACATCAATGTCTCCCGAACGATGGATTTTTCAATTGTTCGACCCCAACTCCTTTATTCTCTCTTGTAAGAATGTACTCGGTGCCTTGATACCTACTTTCATTATCAGTAGGATATCTCACGTTTGTTAATGGTATACCTCAATGACCGATAATCAAACAATGTTTCATTGTGTTCAACCTCAACTCCTTTATTCACATGATGTAGACTTGCACCTTTGGAGGATTGTGTAGAAGACTTGAAGACATCAGTATGTGGCCGCAACTCTCCTGAGTTGTTTCTTCCTTTTTATTGGACTAGTACCTACATGAATTTAGTGATCATGGGAGATCATATTGTACTCCATCGTATACAGATATCTTCAAATTGATTTTAGACTGGTTCTACTGGGCCTTGTTCGTGACTATGACAACCTTTGGCATGTAATTGTGTTTGTATTTTCCTATTCATGGTCGTGGACAATTGTTTGGTATATTTTCACATGGATCTGCAGTGTATTTCAAATTGGCAGCCACGTATGCAAATTCAGTGCAGAATGTAATGAGCAACTAGTTCTTCCAGCTGGTTCCCCATCACTCCACTTTTGGGCTTTTTATAATGTATTTCAGCCATCGCAAATACTCCTATGACCTCACACATTAGGGGGCATCTTTTATAGCATGATTTTCCTCACCCTATGCAATCTTGCATAGAAGGCCTTTTTCCATTTCCCTACGCAAACTTGTCATCCATTTTTGCAAATCCCAGAGCTAAAAATACATTTTTTTCCACATGTAAGCACCTTTCCTACTATACAACATGTGTATATGCAATTTGCACCACTACAGCCTGCGTACATCGGGATTTATGCCCAAAAATGAAAAATGGTGTCGGTTTTCCATGTCACGATAGGAGATCTATGATCCTTGGCCTTCCAAATACTGGAAATGTTCCGACTCGGCCCTTCAGTTCCATTTGAAGGCTATAAATGGGCCAATTTTGAGCTATGGAAAGAAGGAGAAAGAATTCAACTTTGAGAGCAAAGTTACTCAGGAGAAATTATTTACTTCATATTGAGTCTGCATCCCTTTTTCCTTTAAGTCTGAACATAGTGCTCAGCCCCCAAGATCTTCCCTTGTTGATTGAGAACTTCATTGTCTCTCTTCTATGAGATTTCCTTTTGTGGAGGATTGAAGTGGTGGAGACCCAGTTGGAAGGAACTTAGTTTCTCGGTTCCGAACCGTGCCGACACAGAAGTCTGTAACTTTTTCACTTCTACTGATCATATATTAATAGAAATACTTTTTTCCCATGCAATTGATATCTTGCAAATATTTTAATTATTATCCATGGGTGTATTTGTTATGTATATTAATGGATTAGGTTATCAAATGTGCTAACATCTTGTATTATCACCATGTGCTTTCTTTGCTTGGTTGTTGAGAACTAGTTGCAAGTATATTGCTTTGGGTCAAGTGCTCAACGGTGGACTTCATCGAACGTCTAGACGAGGTAGGCATTTCATCTTGTCTCGCTGGAATATTTGTTTATATATCATACTCGAGAATAGAATTGATTTCTGCAGTCATTTCTATCTATTTTGGTTTACCCTAGCTATAGAGATATTTTCCTCATAACAAATATATTCTTCAGCGAGTATCCAAATTAAGTTAGAATAGTTGCATTGGATAGTGGAAAGTATGTAGTATTTCAGGTGCAATTTTAAAAATAATATATCACATTTTGTGCATTTCGTATAGTTTACAAGTACACTCTCTTGAAAACGACAAAAATCAGCATGGTGTGGGGAAGTTACCATAAATTCCACTTGGAACATATAATTTTGATAAGACCTGTGGAATTTCAAAGATGAAATATCAAAGAACTACAGAACAAAATTTCAGACCCAAAAGGGTGGAAATTTTAAATATACAACAAAAGAAAGGTTGGTTAGTAGAACAACCTCCAAATCATGGTTTAAAAGGTGCATTTTTTATTTTTTTTGGAAATTAGCATATCTTTTGACTAGAAGATCCAATTGGGGTGATTCAAAAAGTAGAATAAAGTGGGATAAAGAGAGTATCACATAAATTTTGGAGAAACTTAGGTTTTTATATATAGACGTGTTTCAACATCTCTAAATGTAGGAGTCATCGTTACTAGTCAACACTACAACCCGGGGACAATGTGGTTCTTCCACGTACCTAGAGTATATCAGAACGCCCCTTTTGAATAGTTGTGCATTAGAAAACACTACTACTGATCATTTGAGATCCTACTTACCTGGCGTATATCGGGATACCCCCTAGAATCTTGAGACTTACTGAGTAAACCTTTTGGCTGTCTTGTTGCTATAGTACACCGAGAACAACACTAGGGGAGATCAGTCTCTAGTACCTGGGTAGTTGGATAGTATGGCTAAGGGAATGGTCAATCCTCCTTAGTTAGTTCCCTGAGATATTGGTCTGAGAACTATTGTTGGAACCCACATGTATATCAGAGAGCTATAGCACCTGACACTCCATTTTATGTGAGGACCTCTGCCTAAGACAATAAGGAATTCCTACCTTGCAGTGATACTTGGCCAACATGTCACCAAAAAAGGGAACTTCTACACCAAATAATCCTTCAGACAATCCTACTTGGAATCTTGATGAAGGTGAAGAAATGTGTAGGGACATAAATGATTTACAAAAGAAGGCAGTAACAAAAGATGAACTACAAGGGATGACATATTCAACTGAAGCTAAGATATAAGTGATAATGGATACTAATATGGATGGTTTAAAAGGGGAGATCATGAAAGGATTGAAAAAGTTTCTAATAGAGAGGCCACCTGAAAGTGACAATGTATCCCATGAAATTCATGATGAGGACACAAAGAAGATGAATCAAGACTGGAGAAACTCCAACTTTGGGTTGAATAACAACCACTTTCCTAAGATCGATATGAGGAAGTTTGATGGAAAGGATCCAATCACATGGATACTCTAGACTGAGCAGTTCTTTGATCTACATGATGTGCCACACACACAAAAGGTACGAATTGCATCTTTATATTTAGAACCCAATCAATTTGTGTGCTATCAATGAATTTTTTCTCATAAATCACTTGTCACTTGGACAATTTTCATGGAAGAAATGATAGCACACTATGAGGATACAAGGAGAAATACCTTCTTCAACCAATTGATAAATCTCAAGCAAAAGGGTTCAGTTGCGAAGCACATTGATAACTTCCAAAGATTGAATATAAAGGTAACAAATATTCCAAATGAGAACTTGATTGATGTATTCATAGGAAATTTAAAGGATAATTCAATATGAGTTTCACCTTTGGGAACCAAAATCATTGGAGAATGCGTTCAGGCTGGCGAGAAATGTTGAAAGTAAACATTTGGCTATGGCTACTAGAAGGACCACTCCTAACATCTATCGAGAGAATAATGTTCCTTCTTCTAAACCAGCTCAACCTAAAAGGTTGACACCTCAACAATTGGAGGAAATAAAAGAAAAATGTGTATACCTTAATTGTGACAACAAGTACAGTAGGAGACATAAGTGTGGTGAGAAGAAATCATTCTACATATCTTCTGAAGAGGAACAAGAATAAGAACAAGAACAAGAGCCATCTCAATATGAAAAAGTAGAAGAGATTTATTATGAAGATTTAACTCCCACCATATCATTTAATGTATTGGCTATAATTAACATGCCTCAAACCCTCAATATCGAAGGATATATCAAAAATAAAAGGGTAATAGTCCTAATTCATTCTGGTAGTAATCATAATTTCATTCACTATAAATTAGCCAAAGCTCTCAATTGTTTTATATATCCAACGCCAGAGTTTCAAGTAATGATTACAAATGGAGGAACTATCAATTTCTCAGGAAAATGCAATAAGATCAATCTCACTATGAGGGAATATGTAATGAATAGTCCAATTATTTCTATACCCATGGGTGGTGTTGATGTCATACTAGGAGTCCAATGGTTACAATCATTGGGAACACTAGATTTTAATTTTCAAGAAATTTTCATGAAATTTTCATTGGAAGGAAAGGAAATTGATTTAAGGGATATCACAGGGAAACCCAGTAAGGTGATAATCTCTAATGGCATGAAAAAATTATTGAAAAAGGGGCATCAGGGTGTAATTTTACAACTATGCTCACTAAATGTTCAAACATCTAAGCCATCTATTCCCCTAGATCTCCAAGGGATTATTGATAAGCATTCCAAAGTATTTGAATATATTCCCAGAGGTCTTCCACCCACTCGCGATCATGATCATTCTATTCAACTAATTCCTGGGAGTGTTCCTCCTAACATCATACTTTACATATACCCTTATGCCCATAAGAGTGAAATTGAGCGTATGGTTGAATAAATGTTAGAGGTTGGAATTAGTAGACCTAGACAAAGTTCTTACTCTACACCAATGGTAATGGTACTCAATAAATAGGGCTCATGGCATATGTGTCCATATTATAGAGAGCTCAACAAGATCACCATTAAAGATAAGTTTCCCATTCCCTTCATTGATGAACTGTTAGATGAACTACATGGAGAAATATACTTCACAAATTTGGATCTTCGCTCAGGGTATCATTAAATTAGAATGAAGGAAGTAGATATCCCAAAAACAACATTCAAAACTCATGAAGGCCATTACGAATATTTTCTCATGCCTTTTGGCCTTACGAATGCACTTTCCACATTCCAAGGGTTGATGAATTCCATTTTCAATCCCTTTCTTCGAAAATTTGTGTTAGTATTTTTTGATGATATACTAATCTATAACAAGTCTTGGGAGGATCATGTTCGACATGTTGACAGGGTGATACAACTATTAAAGGAGCAACAACTATATGCCAAACCATCCAAATGTTTCTTTGGGGTGAAGGAGGTAGAATATTTGGGTCATATTGTATCTCATGAAGGCGTCAAAGTATACCCTAACAAGATTAATGCCATGATGGACTGGCCAATTCCCAAAACATTAAATAATCTTAGAGGATTTTTGGGTTTGACAGGTTCCTACCACGAGTTTGTTCGAAACTATGGAATAATAGCAACACCTTTAACGACATTAACTGGGAAGGATGCATTTTCATGGAGTCTAGAGGCAACTCAATCTTTTGAACAACCTAAAGAGGCGATTTGCAAAGATCCTGTCTTGACCACACCAGGCTTCACAAAAACCTTTATTGTGGAATGTGATGCCTTGGTAAATGGCATTGTTGCTATTCTAACGCAAGAAGGAAGGCCCCTTGATTTTGAAAGTCGGCCATTCAAGGGAAAGGAATTACACAAACCCATTTATGAGAAGGAAATGATGGAAATAATACATGCATTGAAGCAATGGCACCCTTACCTAATAGGTAGGCACTTCAAGGTCAAAACAGATCATGACAATCTTAAATACTTCTTGGAACAAAGACTATATTTATAAGAACAACAAAAATGGGTGACCAAGATGTTGGGTTATGATTTTGAAATCATATACAAAAAATGGAAGCAAAATGTTGTGGCAAATGCACTCTGAAGAAAAGATGAAGATGTTGAGGCCTTTCTCTGTTCTATCTCTATCATCCAACCTAATTGGATAACAAAAGCAAGGGATGAATGGAAGAATGGAGAAAATGTGTGGACTCTCATTCAAAGGTTGTAGAAGGATTCCAGTGCATCAGATACATTTACTTGGAAAAATGATTCCCTATGGTAAAAATATTGGTTATATTTATGTAAGAACTCCCAAATAAAACAAAAGGTGATTTTAGAATTGCAAACCTCTCTGGTAGGAGGGAGCTCGGGATTTTTGAAAACCTATCATAGGGTAAAGAAGGATTTTTTTTGGGATGGCCTTAAAACTAATGTTCAAAGATTTGTGGAAAAATGTTTGGTTTGCTAAAGAAATAAGGTGGAAACAATTAATACCCTGGGTATTTTACAACCATTAGCCATCCCAAGTCAACGATTGTAGGAGGTTTCCATGGATTTCATCATAGGGTTACTGAAGTCTGAACGAAAGAGTGTCATCATGGCGATTTTTGATAGACTTACCAAGTACGCACACTTTTGTGCACTCTTGCATCCTTTCAAAGCCAACATAGTTTCCATCGCATTCATGGAGACAATTCAAAATCTACACGGAAGCCCAAAGTTTATTGTAAGTGACAAAGATCTCATCTTCACTGGACATTTTTGGACATAATTATTTTCTTTTTTAGGTGATCAATTGGTTCATAGCTCATCTTATCATCCTCAATTTGATGGAAAAACTGAGATAGTGAACAAATTTCTAGAAGGCTACCTTCATTGCTTTGTCTCTGATAAACAAACACAATGGTTCAAGTGGTTACCCTTGGAAAAATGGTGGTATAACACTTCCTTTCATACTGCAACAAAACTGACACTATTTATGGTGCTCTATGGATATCACCCATTGTCCATCACTTCTTCTCTAAAAGAAAAATCGAAGGTTCAAGTAGTGGAAAATCACATCAACAACAAGTTCTCCAACTCTTAAAGGACAACCTGACCATGGCACATAATCGCATGAAACAAAAATAATATCAACATCGTAGTGAAAGAAGTTTTGAAGTAGGGGATTGGGTATTTTTAAGAATACAACCATACAAACATATGTCCCTCAAACAATCTAAGAAGGATAATAAATTATCACTGAAGTACTATGGCCCTTATAAGGTGTTGCAAAATATTAGTACTATGGAATACAAATTGGAGTTGCTTGTATCTTCACGAGTACACCTAGTTTTCCATGTTTCATGATTAAATAATGTTATATGTGACAAGATCTCAGTTCAAACTATATTTCTAGAACTTGACGAGGAAGGAAAAATCATATTGGAGCCTGAAGCTACCACTGACATAAGAATCCTCCAGCTGAGGAATAAATCCATTTCAGAGTATCTCATTAAGTGGAAGAAACTACCTACTGAATATTTTGCTTGGGAAGATGAGTATTTTATACAGAAGCATTCAGAATTACTTAAGCATTGCAGACAACACTTGTCTGAAGGGGAGGGGCATGTTAATCCCTAAATAGTGGCACATTACCCCTTAATTGGGGAATATTACATTAGTATTTTTATTTTATTTACGGCGGCTTGGGTCCATTAGTTGTAATTGTACCTATTAGTCTCCTATATATAACAAGGAGACCTTTTCATTTAGAATCATCTTGTATTTGTGAATTTGTGTGATTTATAAGGAGGTTCCCCCCTCGAATAGGCTTGTTATCTGAAATTATATCTTTTTCAAGGTGTGGAGTACTTATTCTGATATTTTTATGCTAATCGGATATTTGTTTCCTAACATGCGATAACATTTTGGTGTTTTTGTTGGGGAGGATTTTGAATCCTTTCTAATCCATTAAAAAAATTGGCAAGGTATTCCAGAAGTGTTTGCCTATATATTTCTTGGAGACTCCATTTGAGGGAAGTTCCCTTTTCACTTTTGATGATATTTTTTTGAAGTTCATTTGGCGATTCCATTGAGGTATTACCCTAAGTGATGGAAGTATGTCTCTGTGGCACTTTCATGAGACATACAAAGCTTTGGATGTTGATTTCATTTATTTGTATCCAAACAAATGCTCAATGAGATGGTTAGATAATATCCCTAAGTTTGATGGTGATCCATTTTCGTCTGTTGCACATATTGTCGAGTTTACTGAATTTATTTTATGTCTAGGTATTGAACATGAATATGTGATAGTACAGTTATTTCTCTTGTAGATTGAGGAAAAGCAAAGAGATTGGATCATACATTCTTGCAAACATAAAAGTGTATCTTCTTCAATGGTCCTTATCCAATAATTTCTTCAGTATTGGGGCCCTAGAACTCGAAAATTTGAAGATACTATTCAAGACCTCGAAGATGCCTTTATAGGACAAGGTTTACCCTTGGACCCTACTAAATACTTGAGGGAAGCAATTATTCAAAATCCCAGCGAGAACACAATTGGGGAAAAAATGATAAGGATAGTAATGAAGAAAGTTTTGAGTGTCTCAAGGAAAACATAGAAGAAGACAATGTGTTTTTTGAACAGTTACTAGAGCACATCCATAATTTAAACAACAAAAAATTGTGATTTCGTGCATATTTATGTCATCGGATTCTGGTGAAAAGGGATAAAATGTAGAATAGTTAGACAACGCCTTAATTAGAAATGTTATTGCAACAAAAAAATAGCAATCATGATCATGATAACATTGACACAGGGAAAATAGATGCATCTCATGAAGGTGTGCTTGATAGAGACAAACATGGTATGGTGAATGTATATATGTATTATGGGGGGCATTAAATTGAACGCAACTTATAGAGTATTTAATTTTTTCTACTAAACTAACAAATTTGATTACATTATTGAATTTTTCTTGTTATATATGCTTCAATTAATGAGGTTGTTGGTGGTGAATTAAACACTATATATAGAGTGCTTAATTTTGTATACCATAATAACAAATTTGATTATACTTGTAACTTTTCTCGTTACAAATGTTGTGGTTAATGAGATTTGTTGATGGATATTGTAATTATATGTATAATGAAGAGTAAATTTTGATGTCACATCAATAATTTTTATGTTGATATGATATATTTAATATAAGTTCTTTGTTTTTCTTCTAAGGTGGGTTCTACTTAGATTAGACCTGAATGTGTTTTGTGTTATAATAGTCAAATTTATTTAATATTAAAAACGGTAATGAGTAGATTTTAAACTTCAAATAAAACAAACAAAATCAGTATGTAATTGTGCCACAAATGGAAAAGATACATAAGTAACTCTAGAAATAAAACAAGCCTTTCAAGGTTTAGTCCAAAGGTATGGCTATAAATGAATTGAAATTTACCAAAGATATGACTCTACTCAGTAGATATGAATTGTATGGATTGGTAAAATGTCGGGTTTTTTGAAAGGGTAACTCGCATTGTTGCACACAATCCAAGATCAATATGTATAGGTTATAAAGACTCTAACATCCCACTCACTAAGTAGAAAGAAGAAAATTTTAACTTCTATCAATCAACCCTTAAATATGAAACTTTCTATCGATCATATTCTATGGCATGGGAGTCAACTAAAGACACCATTCTTATTAATTCGGTACATTACAAAATTTTAGAAGATTATATGATTTAAGTGGGTTGTATGAGGCTCAACAGATTCTCCATAATTGGATCTTGTTCTATTTATTAAACTAAAATTAATACTCTCAACTATCGAATAGATTGGACTCCTAATGTCAGCTCTCAGATTGGACTCTTGCTGACATGTTTATTCGTTTATTCCTAATTTCTAACACATATCCTATGCCATGTTAAGGTTTTCTACAATCCACCTAAAGACACACATTCTTATTATTTTAGTACATTGATTATGTTGAAAAAATGGCCAAATTGTATGTTGAAAAGCAACTCATATATATAGATTTACAAATTGAATCAAATGCTTAGATGAAAGAGGTTGATGAAGAAGGTGAAGGTGGATTCAGGGTGAACTAAAACCTTAGGCCATTTTAGCTAAATATGATTTGTTCCTAACAGTAATCCCCACAAAGTAAAAAGGAGTTGAAAAAAATGTTTTTTCTTCTTCTAGTCAAACAATATGGAACATTTTACATACTATCCACAAACCTCTATAAAAAGAAACAGTCACACAAAAATTTGGGAAGGAGGTAGGTTTTTCCATTAAAGAGATATAACCTAATATAGATGTAATTCTAATCATAAAAATAATCAACCTTTCTTATGTGAAAGTTTTAGGTTTCCACAGTCAGGTGCTTAGGTTTCCATAGTCAAGTACTTAGATTATTACCCACTAATATAACTCTATTTATAGATCTAAATCCAACTATCGAGATAGTTGATCTCATTTACTTCATTGACCCAAAAGTAAATAATCCAGTAAAGGAAAAAGTGAAGGTAGGAGAAGCAAAGATGGAAGAATAGCTACTAGGACCTGTAAATGATAATGCAGATGCATACCCATGGCCAACAAAATGAAGAGAAACAGAGAAGGCACATTAATTAAGAGAAACCAACTAGCTTCAAGGTAGCATGAGTGGTAAAAAATACATAGGAAGTGACAACAGGAAAGGACATGACACCATTAACAAAGGCAGGGGAGTAGGAAGCTAAGGTGGTAAAAACACCAGTAACAATAGCATCATTTTTCCCTAAGGTGGTGATAAAAACACCAGTAACATGACTAGTGTAATGCCTCAAGTGTTTTTTTACACTTATTGTTCTTCTTTTATGTTATGCCTATAATGTTGTCATTTTTCTAAAAATGTAAAGAATCACTTAGAAGATAAACGAGAGGCATGCATGCAAGATTTTGTCTTGACAATTGTGTATTGTGTTTTGACATAAGGACATGTCCATCTTTAGATGAAATTTTTTTTAGTTTGAAATGTAATGACATATTACTGAAGAAGTATTTTTGAAACCAGAATTCACGATTCAATATTTAATTCTTCAAATAACGTAAAAATTAATTTCATTATTGGAAAAGATTACCAATTCTTTATGGAATACTTTCATGGATTATGATCTAATGTCATGAATTCCTGCCTGGAAATCTAATTGGAAAATATTACCTTCCTAGAAATCTAATTGGAAAATATTACCTGCCTGCGAGCAACAACAACCGCTAACCTCTCTTGCACCAGACTCTCAGCGACCACGACCGTGACAAACAACAACCGCCAACCTATCACACACTAGACTCTCAACGACCATGACTACAACCAACAACAACTGGCAACCTCTCATGCACCAGACACTCAGCAACCGCGACCACGACCAACAACGACCAAAATCGACCAATGCTAGCCACGACCAACCTCTCATGCAATCACCAACCTCTCATGCACCAGACTCTTGTCAGTTCAAAAAAGGGTGGACTGACCGATGTATGGGAAATATATAAAAAAAAATTCAGCCGAAAGTTGTTTTCAGACGAAAACAACTTTTGACCAAAATATTCTTTTAGCCAAACATTCTTTCGGCCAAAACGATGGTACCGAATGAAAATATCCACCCTGCTAGTAAGTTTTCGGCCAAAAGAATATTTCAGTCGAAACATATTTCGTCTGAAAAGATGTTATTGGATGAAAAAAATCCATTTGAATAATATGGTACACGAAAATCGAGGGCATCATCACGGTACCATTCAATTTGATGTCTAAAGGTTCGGCTGAAACATTTTTCAGTCGAAAAAACTTGACTTTCGGCCAAAAGAGTTATTAGTTCGGCCGAAAAAGGTCTCTAGGAATTTTGGAGACCCAATTCTCACAAAAGTGTTACCCACCTTCATGATTTTACCCATCAATTTCATTACTCACAAGGAACTATTGTGTAAATTATCCAACGATTTTATGAGTTGGAAATAACAGATGTTAGAACAAAGTCTCAAGAATATGGAAGATATACAATGTAGTTGGATAGTTTAAATATGGGTGACTCTGATGGACTCATGATTGGAAAACTTGAAATCAAGCCTGTATATTATTATTATCAGTTTGAATATAATTTTGAAGACCTTTGCAGTTTGAAATTCCATAACTAAGACCTATGCATTTATGTAAAGTCTTAAGAAAGGATTGAAGACTTTATGGCTAGAAATCTTAGTATAGTAACTATATACTTTTATTAGTGATATAATTTGAGTTGAAGGCCAAGTTTTGTTGGGAAAATGATGGTCTAAACTAGCATCCTACACAATGCATTTATGTAAGTGTTTGATTTAAAGTTTGCATTTGAAAATCTTGAAATTCCTTTCTTGTTTTACAATTTTTGAGTAAAGAAATCAAATACAGAGTACATTATTCATTATTTCAGATAACTATTTATTTGAAGGGACTAATATTTTGTATTTGAACTTATTAGTTACTTGATTTGGTGAATTACTTCCTGGTTCTTGTAATTTCATTTTATGTTATGTCTGGAGATATTCATAACCAAATCCTAGTTATCTAGGAATGTGTTACACTTTATATTAGTTATATTAAATATATATTTAATATAGTTAGATTATATTGATATTAGGTCATATATTTTCCCTTTGAACTGACTTTTCATAACATTCAAAGAAACTTTTGAGGTGGCAACCAGGCCCACATATTGGAGGACATCACTATAAAAAATGAGTATCGGCTTTGTTATCACATTAATTTGTCATGGGAAGAGTTAAATGTTTTTATCCTAAAGAAGTATGTAAAAAGATTAAATGGCGCACTATTTGTTAAATTTCCTGACCTGCGCATATTATTTTAACCAAAGTTTCAAAACGAAAAGACTTTTTGTCATGTAGCGGGTAATTCCCGCACATCTTGACAATGACGACATACATCACATCATATATTAGCGGTCCTCAATTCATTTCAGACCCCCTTGACCATTCGACCTTTAATGGCAGGGGGGGTCCGAAAAAGAAGTTTATTTCCCCTCGGGCCCACCTAACGTGGCGCATGCTCATGATTTCGGACCCCCCCCTCCTATTTATTCTTACCACCTACCCCCCCCTCCGGAATCTCGCTCATCCCCTGCTCCATACCACTCACGCTCCCGCTTACACCTGTCCTCCACTCACTCTAATTGCTCACCCTCCCACCTGCCACGTCACCCACATTTTGAATTTTCTCCCTACACTTCACCTCCCGTGTATCTACTCCACCTCTCACCTTGTGCCACTTGTATTCCACAAACCATCCACATATCCGCATTTACTCAATCCCTTCTCCCTATTTGACATTGTTTCCACATCCTCCAGTTGATAACCAGACACAACTTCCCCCCATTATCGTCTGGAAGACACTTGCTCCGATAAAAGAGCCATACTGATTTACGTTGGCGAATTACCAGTGCCACCATCCTATTTTGACTACAATATGTTTCCCAACATAGTTATCCAAAGGAACAGATGGAGAAGGAATCAACATGAAGGAAGAATAAGAAGAGGAAATGCACCCAAGAAACAACACTTCATGACAGTTATTTATGTTAGAGTTGTTACCAACAAGCTCCCTCATTCTAATAGGCTGTTAGATCCATTGTACAGATGTTAGATTAGGATCTTTTTGTGGAGAATCCCAGGCTAGAGAGGCTAGCTTGCATCTGAAGTTGTGGTCTACTGTTTTTGTTATAAATACCTTAGAAAAATGTTTTGTCAGGTTGGAGAGGGGTAGAGCAAAGCTCCCTATTTTGTAATATTATGACTTAATAGAGATCTTCCTGTTTTTATGTATTGGACCTCAGAAATTTTGGTTATTGGAATTCAACCTCTTATCATCACCTTGTTTATTTCTACTCTGAAAGCTCATTACTGGAAGATCCTTATAAGTTTTCATAGCTGTATTTTAATGGATGTTTGATTATTGTACTGCTATAAACCTTTTCAGTGTTTTGAGTTTAGTTTCAAGAATTTCTTGTGATTGAGCTTTTCTTCACCTAACTACTAGAAGGCCTGATGCTTATAGAAAACTAGTTCATTTTTCTCACCAATTCTTTCATCCGCTCATATTTACTCTCAAAAACCTGACTGAAGTTAATTAAAACCTCATTTTATTATGCATACTAGCCCAAATTTATGTGTTGAAATATCCATATGCTGATTTTTTCCCATTTGACCCTCTATCACAAATTTACATTCATAAATCTTTTTGATGGGTATTGGGCTTATCCTCTTACAATCTGAGGGTAACTCTTAGTGCTAACATTCTTGGCATCATTGTCGGGGAACGAATTGAAGACATTTCCCTGGGATTGAATGACAAATAAATATTGATTCTGAAGGGGCATTAGAAATCAGTACTTTGAAGATTGCAGCTTGCACCTGGTTACTCCATTGTTTCAATTTTGGCTCCTAAAGGCATACACATGAGGCCCACTCCACACCTACCTCTGGATACACCTAAAAATGAACTAGAGAAGATAATAAAGAAGGGAAAAGATTCTCAAGAGAGATTTTTTGTTGTTGTATCAGGTACTTCTAGTCATTTTCGATTCCACTTTTAATACACCAGGTGCTATATCTAATAATCCTCCTTCACCTTCTGCTGAAATTTCTAGAAACTTGAAGGTTGAAAATTTTCCTGTTTAATACTCTTCTTTTAGTCCCAAATTGAAAGAAGAAAAGTTTGATGTCCTTGCCTCTCCTGAGGTTGTAAGATGTTTTAGACTTGAGAGCTTAGAAGATTTTCCTACCCTGGGTTTTCCTACCCCTCATCTTATCAAAATTTATTTCACTAAAGAGGAGGAAATATCATTTCACTTGGAGCCTATACCATCTTCTTCCAAGACTCAACCTATTCCTGTGAAGACCGAAATCCATCCTTCCTACATTTCTTCTTCTCCCAAGTTGCACACAGTCAAGACACCTTCTCCTCCTTGTTCTCCTAGAGTTTATAACCCAATGGCAGGTGCTAACCCTCCTAGAACTAGAATGGATGCTATAGTGGTTTCTAGGTATGCCCCTCTTGTGTTACCATAGCCTATGAATGCTCTCCCAGTTGGATACTACCTTAAGTACACGCGTAAGTTTATAGGGGAAGAAGACATAACTGTATAAGAACACCTTTCAGCCTTTTATATTTATGCAGACAATCTTAACATTGAAAATGAAGATGTATGGATGAGAGTCTTTGTACAACGTCTTGATGGTAAGGATAGAAAATGGTTTAGGGGTTTGAATCCTAGATCTATTGTTAGAATTGAATCTTTGGATAATGTGTTTTTGAGGAATCTGAGGAATAAAAAGGATTTCCTTTATTACATTACAGAATTTGGGTCACTTAAGAGGAAAGAGGGGGAATCTGTTTCAGACTTCTCAAAAATATTTAATAAAATGTACAACAAAATTCCCACTGAAATAAAGCCTACATAAACTTCTTCCAAGGTCACCTATGCCAATGCTTTTGACCCTGATTTTTGCCTCCTGTTGAGAGAAAGAAGATCTACCTCCCTAGCTCATATGAAAGATCCATCCTTGGAAGTAGAAGCTAACATACTGGAAGCTGACATGCTTAGGGGAAAATCTGATAGAGACAGAAGAAAAGGTAAGGCTGAAGCTTCAACCTCTGATTCCCCTGTTGTCCACCCTCAAGTTGATGAACTAACCAAACTGGTAAAATCTCTTTCTGTTTAAATGGAAAAGTTGAAACTTGAAGGAAAAATGAATTATAAAAATACACAGAATGTTGATAACAAAGGAAATTTAAGAAGACCAAACAATGTCCCTCGGGTCCTTCAAAAATACCAAAGAAATAGGGAGAGGGATGATAAAAAATTCCAAGCCCCTCTACAAAATAAACTTGTTGCGGATGAAGAAGAAGAACATGAAAAAATTGATTCAACAATCCATTGTCTAGGTGATACCTCTTCATATCCTCACTTAACTCAGTCTGCATATGAAGATTCTCTTATGGAAAACCAATTGAATGAGTTGAGTAAGGGGGAAGGAAATAATTCAAATAAGTACAACCTAAGGTCAAAAAATAAGGAGGGGAATCCCAACTCATCTAAACAGCCCAATAAAACTAGAAATTCTGCTAAAACTGTGGCATTCGGTAGCAAAGAAAAAGAAGTGCAAAACCCTCAAACAACGACTAAGATCCATGCCCCAGAGATGAAGGAGATTCTGATATCTCCCCCTGCTTTCATCTTTGAGAGTGAAATTCAAAAAATAAATATTCTTGTACCCTTTCTAGAGCTGATTAAAAATGAGGAGTTTAAAAAATACCTTTTCAAGATGTTGCAACCTGAGTCTTCTCCTAATTCCACAGACTCAGTGAACCTTCAATATGAAAATCCAACATTCAGTTTGGGACCTTAGGTAGAGGATAGGGATGACTCATTTCCTCCTTTCTACACCTGTTTGAATATTCATGATAAAGTATTGCACAACTTCTTGTTGGACTCAGGTGCATCACATAACCTCATGCCCAAGACATTCATGGATGAGATTGGTCTGGAAATCACCAAAACCTATCATGACCTATACTATTTGATTCCAGAAAAGTAAAGTTTCTTGGAGTGATCAAAGACTCAGTGGCTTCTTTGTTTTAGTTTCCCGTGAAAAGTGTGTTCATGGATATTGTGGTGGCTGATGTCCCCCCTAAGTTTGGGATACTCTTGTCAAGATCTTGGATAAAGAGACTAGGAGGAACCCTTCATATCGACCTTACCTATGCCACCATTCCTATTTTTGGAGGAGAACATAGAAGGCTTTATAGGGAAGCACAACTAGCTTACATCATCATTGATGAAGCTAATCCTACCAATCACCCCATTTATGCAGTTCACACTGATATAGGATCCAGTATCTTACAACTAACTGATGCTCATCAAGCTCCTATTGAAATAAAAAAAAATCCCATTACCCCTTGTGAAATTCCTCATCCTAATACCTCTGCTTGGAAGATGTCTATTGATGGAGCCTCTTCTAAGGAAGGTGTTGTTTCGGTAGTCTTTATTTCTCGTTCTCAAGAGACCATATATTTGTCTTACAAGCTAGAATTTGAAACCACAAATAATGTAGCAGAGTATGAGGCTCTTGTTTTGGGTTTGAGGGATGCTAAATACATGAAGATTGAAGAGTTAGCAGTGTTTGGAGATGTTGAATTAATTGTACATCAAGTCAAAAATATGTACCAAGATTAACACCCTAGGTTGAGGGCTTACAGAAATGAGGTCTGGGACCTTGTTGATAATTTATTTTCGTCTTTTAATATCTCTTTTGTTCCAAGATAAGAAAATACTTTGGTTGATTATTTGGTTGTTTCTGCAAGTAATTTCAAAGTTTCTGCACCCCTAAGCTCAAATATGATGTGGAAGTGAAGTATAGACCCTCTATACCTAACAATGTCAAACATTGGAAGGTCTTTGAGTATGATCTTGAGATCAAAATATTTCTTGGAACTGTGGATGATTTTTTTTCCCTGCATATTGATCAGGATCATAATGATACCAAAATCCCCCATGTTGATGTTTTTCTGAATACAATTCCAGAACACAAGATTATTCAATTTCCTAGCAACCATATTCCAAGAGGATTAGTTCGTTTGGAGAGATTGGTTGACATAAATGATGTTGCTGTGAAGGTTCAAGGTTCAACTGAAAAAATTGATGTGACTGAATGCAATTTAGGTACAGAAAAGGATCCCAAGTATGTGACATTGTCTAATAGCTTGTCAAGGGAACAAAGGGATGAATATGTCAAGATTTTAAAGGAGTTTTCTGACATATTTTCTTGTAAATATGAAGATATGCAAACATATGACACAAACATCATTGAACATAAGATCCCTTTGAAAGAGGAGAACAAGCCTTTTAGGCAGAAACTTAGACAAATAATTCCCGTGTTGCTGCCTATTATGGAAAAATAAGTGAATAAGTTGTTGGATGCCAAGATCATAATTCTTTAGAGGTACTCTGAGTGGGTGGCTAACTTGGTCCCGTGAGGAAGAAAAATGGGGAAATTAGATTGTGTGTTTCTTTCAGGAATCTAAACAGAAGCTCCAAGAAAGATAATTACCCCTTGCCAAAAATGGAGCACATTTTGCAGAGAGTGATTGGATCATCAAGGATGTCTATGATTGATGGCTTCTTAGGATACAATCATATCTCTGTCTTTCTTGAATATAGAGAGAAAACATCATTCACTACTCCCCGGGGCACATTCATGTATGCTAAAATTCCCTTTGGTTTAATGAATTCAGGAGCGACCTTTCAATGAGAAATGGATATTTCCTTTATTGGGGAGAAGGATAACTTTGTGGTCATCTATATAGATGAAATTACAGTGTTCTCAAAGTCTGATAAGGAGCATTATCATCATTTAAAAAGGGTCTTCTTGAAGTGCAGAAAGTTTGGTCTCTCTCTCAATCCTAAGAAGTATTTGTTTTCTATGAAGGAAGGTAAGATATTGGGACACATTGTATCAGAAAAAGGGGTAAGAATTGATGCAAGCATAGTTGAGGCCATCCATATTTTATCTATTCCTAGATCCAAGAAATAAGTTCAGTCTTTCTTGGGTAAAATCAATTTTCTGAGAAGGTTCATCTCTAATTTTGTTGAACTGGTCAAGTATATTACATCCATGCTTAGGAAAGGAAATGAAGTGAAATGGAATGTTGAGGCCCGAGAGTCTTTTGATCAAATCAAAAAGGCCTTTACTGAAGCACCTGTGATTATCAGCCTTGATTATTCCAAGGAATTTCTAATATTTTCCTTTGCCTCATTTGACACATTAGTTGTTGTTTTACTGCAGAAAAATTCAGAAGGGTTAGAGTAACCTATTTCCTTTTTCAGCAAAGCATTGAGGGAGGCAGAGATGAGGTATTATATCATGGAGAAGTAGGCTTATGCTCTGGTTAAATCCCTCAAAGAGTTCAGATAATACATACATTCCAAAGTTATTTCCTATGTTCCTTCAACTTCTGTCAAAGAGATACTTATCCATACTGACATTGATGGGAAGAGGAGCAAATGGATCGTTAAAATTATGGAATTTGGCCTTGAAATAAATCCCGCTAAACTAGTGAAAGGTCAAGGTTTAGCTAGGATGTTGGATGAATCAAATTTCAAAGAATTGGGGGTAAATTTCATGAATATAAACTCAGAAAATTTAGCAAATTGATTTTGCTAACAGAAGCCCTCATATCAGCCCCAACTTGGCAGAATGCACCTGGTATAAGGACATCATATATTTTCTACAAAGGTTGCAGCCTCCTGATGGTTTGGAGAAGAACAAGGCCAGAGATTTGAAGATTAAGGAAATCCAATAATTTCTTATTGTTCAAATATTGTATTCGAAAGATCCTCTAGGGGTTCTTTTGGGATGTTTAGATCCATAGGAGGCCCAAAAGGCTATGACTGATTTTCATGACAGCTTGTGTGGGGGGCATCATTTTTGGAGAACCACAGCCTATAAGATCCCCAGAGATGGGTATTTTTGGCCTAGCCATTTTTATGATGTTTGTGCAAAGATTAGAGCTTGTGTCAAATTCAAAAAGTTTTTTGGAAAGCAACAACTCAAATTGATCAGGGGATCAAATTTTGCTCAAAAATTCAAAGTGCTCGGAATTGCCTCAAATTGAATGAGAGCGTAGGCCTCATCATTACGAACCCAACACAACTCATTTGGGTTCAAACGGATGTCGGGAGCGAGAGATATCATGTTCTGTTCAAAATGACAAACAGGAAAAAAAAAGGATGCTGACTGTATAGTCCGTACAGTCCGTACGGACGTTGACGTGGCAGGTCGTATGACACATGGTAGACATTCATTGGGATAGTTGGCATGTGACATGGTTTGTTGGCAGCGAATGGGATGGTGACACGTGGCCCAATCAATGGCCACCACGTGTCACCTGTTTATTGGATTAAAATCTTTGCACTTGGCAGGAGTCGCCCCCGTGACCTCCGGGCAGGGTAAAGCTTTGGGAAAGGATGCCCAACCGATGCACCCACACATGTTACTTAACATATATATGCATTGTAATATATTTAACATTGCAAAAAAATGTGTTGGGCCGCGAACCGGGCCGGGGCTAAGCCCCGACCCATGGTTATATATTGTATTGCATATGACCGGTGCTACGACGGTTAGACCCACTGTAATATATGTTGTAACCATTTGAAATGTGTGCAGTTTGATATAACATGTGACCAAGATGTATGCGCATGGGTTTAAACCTTATGGTTTTGTCAATGGTTTGAAACTTTAGCCCTGTTGTGTAATTGTGCGCGGTCATGTGGTGACCATGTGCCCACGGGCCTTGGTAGTTAAGGTCGGCGCGTAACCGTTTGACAGTTTGGATCGGTTGTGTGGTTGCACCCGGTGCCAAGTTTTTATGCTTTAAAATGCGTGTGGGCTAGGTTGAGCCAACAAGGGTGTGTTTTGTAGATGCAGAGACAACAAACTTGAAGGGGGGACTTCCAGGAAGCCTATCTACTTCAATTTTTGGCCAAACGAGGTGCCGAAAAATCCCAGCTAGGGGTTTTTGGACATTCTGAAGCCATTGGAGCAGTCTATTTGTAATTTTGAGCATTGTAAAGCACATTTTTGAGCACTTTGATCAAATAATACAAATGATCCATTGGAAGCTGGACTAGGAGATGTAGCCCAAGAGAGGGGTGAACTCCTTTATCATTTGCTGTGTTATGTGTTTTCTGTTCACTGATTATGCTGTTGTTTATATGCATATTGAATGAGTAAATCCTATTAAAGTTGTGTTGCAAAGTTTGTCCATTTTCATTTTAACACAAAAATTTTACTTGCAAATATTTTAAAGAATACAAGTCTTCTTCATTTTTAGATCAAGTTGGTATCAGAACATAGGTTTTTGAAGACTTGATTATTTTCAAGTGTTTTGTTTTCTGATGCTCACAAGGTTGAAACTCACAAGAGGAGAAGGTCAACTTGTAGAGCCTAGTTCTCATCCTTCAAGGAGGAAGAATATATCATCACCGCAAGTTTCAAGGAGGCATTCACCAAGTATGGCTCATGAGGAGAGTCATGAATATGTTCCTACAAAAGATGAAGATCTCATAAAGGCTATCATGGAAATGAGAGAGATGATGAAGATATTGATGGAAAGGAATACAAGGTTGCAAGGTGAAGGCTCCAACCCTTCAAAGCATAAGGGAGAGAGTGGTGATAAAACTCCAAATGGAAATGGAGGGAATGGTGCTTCTCCACTACCCTCTCCTCCATCTTCTTCTTCTTCTTCTACTAATTCAAGACCTCTTCCGAATTCTCCAAAGGGACATGGTAAAAATCCTTCACAAATTCCTTCATTAAAGCTTGATATTAAATTCAAATTGCCAATATACAATGGAGAAGTTAATGCTGAGAAATTAGATAATT
>JZKD02S1385946.1:500242-512904 GCA_000966675.3 Picea glauca
ACTTTAGCTATCTTAGTCTTTTGCAAATGATATAATTTAATCATTGTAATCCATATCTGATTTCTTCCAAGCATTTAAAAACATAGCAATTGCTTAGTTCAGTTTGTGAATGACATATTTCTCTTCTTCATAAGTTGAATTATTAAGTATAAATTTTTGCATAACAGGTTTCCCTTATTGCAGAGATTTATAAATCATATAATTGTTATGATTTTTTATGTCTTGTTTGTCCTGTAAAACAACTCAAAGAGCATTGCAGCTTATCGTTTATGAGAAGCTTTTTGGATTACCCGGTGCGAGTTTCCTTCCTCCGACCATCTTCGAAGTCATCATACACAGGACAAATTGGGAGTGTTTCCAGGTCAGTTAGTCACTAGTTTGTTTACTGTTTTTATTAGTAGTTTAGATCATATATAAGTTTATTTAGATTTATAGGTAGAATTAGTATATTAGATTGTTTAATTTCAGTAAATATATTAGATCGTTTAATTTCAGTAGGTTTTATTTCTTGTTCATAAAATCATAAAAATCAAAAATATATCTTTCGTTGTCTTAAGGCAGAAAACAAATGATTTTTACAGGTTTTATTCAAATCTGCAAGTTGTAGATATTGTATATTTGTGAATAAGTCATAATTCAGTTAGTAATTAGATGGTTAATTATTAGAGTTAGTATAATAGTAATTAGTAGTTTGTATATAGAATAATTAGAGTAGTTTATATTTATATTTAGTTTAATTTATTTAGTAATTTGTTTTAATTAGATTAGTGTATTAGTTTGTTAGTTAGTTTAGTTTCTTGTATTTAGTTTTATTTAGTTTGTTTTAATTAGTGTTAGTTTGTTTTATTTGTTTTAGATAGATTAGTTAGTTTAGATTAGTTTTCTCTTTGGTTTTCTTAAGACCTTAGAGCAGCCAACGGAGCCGTTAAACTCGTCAGGGTGGTTCATTCCAAACGACTTGGGTTATTAGACAACCCCGGACCGGTTCCACTCTCTCAGTTGACGGACGGTCAATTTCGCTCGTCAACAGCGAGTTATCAGTTTCAGAGTTTTTAATGAATGAGTAAGAACTTGATTATTGCAGTAACTTAGATCAACTCATATTTACTTTAGTTAAATTATCTACATGATTTAAACCTCTACGACTATCTGCATAGACTTTGTTGACATTCTTGAAAGAAAAGACGAACCCTTGGTTGATAAATTAATGTCAGACTAAGGCTATTTTTAGGATATCTTTAGAGCCCAACATTTTGGCACCGTTGCCGGGGAGAATGTCAAAGGTAGCATAGGTTGCATCTCTGAGGATGAGGTATTGAAAACAGAAGGTAAGAACCTACGTAGGAAACAAGTAAAATGCTTGTGCCAACACCTACCTTTGACTGATGCATAGAGGTTGTAAACTTTGTGTCTTTGTGTATGACTAAGAAGAAAGAACCTGAAAAATTAAAACCCCCACCAAAAACTACAAAATCCCAGGGCCCGGTGCCCTTGGAAGAAGCACTTTCATAGACGAAATCATCTGAAAAGTTGAATCTCAAGCCTCGGTTGGACCTCAAAAATTTTCTACCTGAATCCATCACCAACTACAGCTCATGATGAGGTTCATAGTCGAACTCAAGGTATTGAACAAAGTTTCCAAAATACACATACTTCACTTCTCATCCCTTTAGACGAGGGAAATTATTGTAATTTGAAAGAAGGAGAATGGGAAACCAGTGGAATTGTTGAGGCAATCCCACCACCACTTGAACCTGGATCTCATGTGATTCTGATAGGAGAAGGAACATATGAAATCCTAGATAGAGGTAGCGCAATTAAATTTCCTAAGGGACCAAGTAATCAATCACCTTGAATACAACACCCAGACCAAGAAATTCCTGAGGATTATTGGCACATTTTCGACCAGATGGAACAACAAAATTAGTCGTGACCCCAGACTTCCACCTTGGAATATCCTATAGTTGATCTGGTTGCTAATGACCCAATGAAAGCTATTCCACTACATAATCTTCCAACCTTCAACAGATTGATCTCAGAGGACACTGACGTGTTCTTATTTGAGTTTGATGTCTTGTGTAGAGGATATGACTACACCTATGAACCCCAGAAACTGAAGCTATTTCCTTCCACCTTGAAAAGAGAAACTTTACGATGGTTTATGGGTCTAGGAGGAGGAACTATAAATTCATGGGATGAAATGAAACAAACCTTCCTTACAAAATATCAAGACTACTGTAGAACCAAGGATTTAGAGGATGAAATCTTTAAAATGACTGCAAGAGAAAATGAAACATTAGAAGACTATATTGAAAGATTTCAATATAACCTACAGAGATCACCTTATGGTACATTACCAGGTGAGGTACTTAAATCCACTTTGATAAAAGTTATGAAGGACGAATGGGTAGAAACATTGAATTTAATGGGAAAAGGTGATATTTATCAAGAAACATATGATGACATTGTCCAATTGTGCATCAGGTGTTCACTTGGAAGTAAACGAACTAGATCAGGAATACATGCTCCCATCACCAGAAGTAGTAACATTACTAGCATGGGTATCACCCGAGCAGAAGTTGGTAATATTCTAGAAAATTTTAAAACAAACATTTTGAGTACTCTGACTACACAATTGGATGTTCTACAGGTTAAACAAAAACAAGCCGAAGCATAGCAGTAATTGGCCATATTTTGTCCACGATGCATAAGGAAACATGGTTCGAGGGAGTTTCCCTTGGATGTGGTTCGGATTTGCGCCATTTGTGCCAAAGACCATGTGACAGAACAATGTACATCACTCCTAGGACTAAAAGTTGTCTTTAAAGAAGCAGAATAGGAAACATAACCGGTATATATGATAGCTCAGCATCGCCTATGGCGGGCTCGTCCCCCAGGTACGCTACAAGATCCCTCTTCTTTCTTTTCTGGGCAGTATAATCAGTAGCATAATTATGGAAATGCATGGTAGGGACAACCATTTTCTAATCCCACCTGGCAGTCCCAACAATATCCTATTGCGCCTTGGAAAAATCAACCAGCTGCAAATCCCACTTGGCCTAACTTGCAATACCCTACCCCATTTTGGCAGAATTCAAATAATAACCCCTATCCTTCACAATGGACTAACACAGTTGCCCAAGCCCCCAATTGGAGTAAAAAATGGAAGCGCCCCATGGGAATGACCAATCAACCCATGGGGATGGCTCCTCAAGCTCAGCCCACTTTACAAGCTCCACTTCAGCTACCCCAGAATCCTCAACCTCAAATGCACCCTCAACTACCAGCTCACCCAACCTAAACCCTAATAACAGACTGTCCCAACTCGTGCAAATTGTCTAGAATTTTGAGGGTGAAATCAACTCTGTAGGGTGCAATGAAATCCGATTGAGATCAGGGCATATAATTTCTCCCAAGGAAAGTAACATTCATCAAGAACAGGAGAATGAGAATAATATACAACTAGCAATAAAACCATCGACTGGGGTCATAACAAAAGAAACAGAATAGGGGAAAACATAGTTGAACAACAGAATCTTGATGTAATTCCTCCTCCCTCATTTCCCGAGAGGCTAATGATAGAAAAACTAGTTGTATATCCTAAATTTGATATCGTCGAGGAACTAAATAATCTATGTGTTAAAATTCCACTCCTTTAGGCTTTACAAGACATCCCAATTTATGCAAAAACAATTAAATAATTATGTGGAAAGAAGCCCAGAAGGAAAATTAAGGATCCATCAAATGTTCACATGGTAGGAACTTTGTCCTATATTATTCTAGGAAAGCAGGAGTCGGTCAAGTATACATACCCAAGGAATCCCGTGGTAACATTTCAGATACAGGGTTGTTTTTTTCCAAATACACTGGTGGATTTGGGGGCAGCCATCAATATACTGACCATCGAGACCTGTAATGACCTGGGTATCACCTCCATCGAACCTACTTCAATTATGTTAGAATTGGTTGATAGATTGGTGGTTGAACTAGTCGGCACATTACAAGATATAGCATTTTCAGTCGACTCTTGGGAATACTCGGCTTATTTCTTAGTTATCAATCCAAGAAGTAGACTCGATGGACACCCATTGATATTGGGAAGACCATGGCTCACAATGGTAGATGCATACATAGGATGTTGCACAGGCAACATGACAATTGCTAGAGGAAGTGCTATAAATAATCTTATCTTGTATCCTCCATCTAAACCAATTATGCATGTCATACATCAGCAGTTGCAATCACCTAGATATCCAGAAGAGAACCTACAATATCCCCTCACACTGGAAGAATCTATTGGGATTAAAAACCAACTAGAATATGATGTGATCAGTGGCTTCATTAACAGCCCAGCTGTTATAGGCAACCCAACATGTCAAATGCTAAAATTTGTTATAAATAATGAAGCACAGGGAGATCCTTTGGAAGAATTGATGGAGCAACAAATTCCCACTATGACTGTCCATAAGAGCATTTCAGTCGAAATCGCACCAGGAATATCTTTGAATATTAATGCCAATTGGAATAAGAAACAACAACAAAAGTTGATTCAGATCCTTTCTAAATATCAGTAGGATTTTGCTTGGGAGTATCCCGACAAGAAGGGAATTGACCCCCAACTCTGTACACCTCGTATCTATATTGAAAAATATGCCCGAACCATCCGAAAACCCCAACAAAGATTGAATCCTCATCTTGGGGATGTTGTTAAAGAATAATTACAAAAATTGTTGGATGTAGATTTCATCTATCCTATTTCAAACAGTCGGTGGGTCTTTGCACTGGTAATCATCCCTAAAAAGAATGGGAAGTGATGAATCTATGTAGACTACAGAGAACTCAATAAAGCTACCCAGAAGGATCACTTTCCCCTACCTTTTATTGATCAAGTCCTTGATACTTTAGCAGGGAAGCAATTTACATGTTCCTGGGGTACCTTCGCATATAGAGTATTTCCCTTTGGATTATGTAATGCTCCAACTACATTCCAAAGAGCTATTTCAAGCATATTTTATGATTTTATTAATGAAGGACTCGAAGTTTACATGGATGATTTCACCCCTTATGCAACTGACTTTGATCAAGCCTTAAGCAATTTGGAGAAGGTATTGGAACGATGCATTGCTACCAGGCTATGTTTGAGTCATGAAAAATGTCATATGATGATGACTGGAGGTGTGGTACTAGGAAATTATGCTTCTATAGATGGAATCAAGGTAGATCCAAAAAAAATAGAGGTAATCCTTAATCTACCTACACCCCGTACACAAACATAGGTACGTAGTTTCCTTGGTTGTGCAGGATATTATCGCAAATTCAAAGAAAAAATTTCAAGAATAGATGCACCTTTACATGCTTTAACTGGTAATGTGGAATTTCAGTGGTCTGATAAGTGTTATGTTGCATTTATAGAGAAAAAAAGGTTGGTTTCAACAACACCAATGCTAAGGGGACCAAACTAGAAATTACCGTTTTACATCTCTTCAGATGCATCGGATATCGCCATAGGTGTTGTCCTTGGACATGAATTCAACATCAACATTAAGGATCAGACCAGAAGAGAAAATATCATTGCATATTTATTGTCTCGTGTGCCCAAAACAGATAACTCTTTGACAGTTGAAGACCAATTTCCAGACGAACACATGTTCGTTGTCACTGTTAGTACGTCATGGTACACTGATGTGGCGAATTATCTAGCAGCTGGGAAACTACCATCACACCTGTCATCAAGAGAAAGGAAACTAATCGTTCAGTGCAGTGCATGGTTCACCTGTATTGGTGGATATCTTTTCCACACAGGGTCTGATATTCAGATCTGAAGATGTGTAAGAGATGATGAAATTTATGATGTCTTGAAGGCAGGACATGATGATCCATGTGGTAGACATTTTGCAGACAGTGGAACTGGGCATAAGGTTTTACAGATGGCCTACTATTGGCACTCAATATTCAAAGATGCAAGGAAATATGTCTAGGTCTGCGACAGCTACCAGAGGATGGGTCAACCAAGCTAAGATGATGAAATTCCCTACAAGCACAAGTGGTGGCAGAGCCTTTTGAGAGATGGGCACTGGACTTTGTTGGCCTCTTCAACCCAAAATCAAACTAGAAATCCTATATACTAGTTGAAATAGACTATATGACCAAGTGGATAGAAGTAGTAGCCTTGCCAAGCACAACTGAGGAAGAAGTCATCAAGTTCCTCTTTGAATTATTTGTATGCTATGGATTACCTAGGGAAGTAATCACTGACGGAGGGTTGCAATTTACAGCACATAAAATCATGGCCACTCTTTGCAATTATCACATTAAACACAGAGTTACCTCCCCATACCATCCACAGGAAAACAGAAAAGTAGAAAGTAACAATAAAGTCTTGGAGGCAATATTGACAAAAACAGTCTCAACATACCATCAAAATTGGGTAGCCGAGCTTCCAGATGCCTTATGGGCCTATCGCACAACATGGCGTAACACTACTGGCTACTCTCCTTATCATCTAGTCTTTGGAAAAGAGCCTATCTTTCCAATTGAATTTGAGATCAAGACTCTAAGAATGGCCCAGAAAATTGGACTGGATCTTACAAAGGCACACACACAATTCTTACATCATCTCAATGAGCTAGAAGAAGCACGCATGTTCTCTCTTCAACGCACAACTATTATTCAGCAGCAGAGATCTAGCTGGCACAATAAACATATCTAGAAGAAATCCGTCCAGAAAGGTGGTTGGGTGCTTCTCTATGATTCTAGATTTCAGGATTTTCCTGTAAAACTATAGACAAGGTGGTTGGGACTGTATGAAATCAACGAAGTTCATGATAATGAAACTTTCACTTTAGTTACCATCGATGGGTCTGGTTCTCCTTTTCTGGTAAATGGACATTGGCTACGACCCTACCATCATTCTCTTTCAAAAGAATCCTTTTGCCAATAAGTAAGTAATGATCCTACTATTCATATTTTAGCTAGCTGGGAAGGTAACCCAACAGCTTCAGTTCCATGAAATTGTCATTTTTTTTCAGCACTGTACATATTGTATATAGTTTTCTTTAAGGATTTGATTGAGATTTTAGATCTTTACTTTTTAGGAAAGTCACTATAAAGAACATTGGATAATAAGAACTAGAAAAGATGATTGTAATAAATATAATTAGCACTCTTTCATGCTCCTTATCCAAAATTTCAAATTACTCCTGTCGCATTTTGAAGAATCCATCAAATGTAAACCTTGCTTCACACAGAAGATGAATATGTCATGTTCCGCAGAAAAAAATCGGGTGACTGCACTAAAAGATGTGTAGTTGTAGTAAATGGAAAATGAATGCATGACACTAACAAACCATCCAATACTTTGATCATTAAATAAACCTACCCATAAAAATTGAACGAATTTGGTTGATGACTAATCAATCCTAGATTCGCTAAAACAAAAATGTATGCGGGAGGTTTTCAATTATTTAATTAGCTAGTTAAAAGTTGAAAATCATCATTGTCATTCATTTGAATATAATTACTGTCATTCCCTTCGTGTGATTGTTGTTCCCTTTGCAGGTAGTGTCGATCATTTGAACGGAAAAACTATCATTCCCTTTTTTGTGATTGTCGTTCCCTTTTGCGAGTCGTATCGTTCATTCAAATGTAATGACTGTCGTTTCCTTTGTTGTGATTGTCGTTCCCTTTTGCGATTCGTATGACTCATTCAAATGTAATGACTGCCATTCCCTTTGTTGTGATTATCGTTCCCTTTGTTGTGTTTGGCGTTCCTTTTTGCGGGTAGCATCGTTCAGTCAAATGTAATACTTGTCGTCCCCTTTGTTGCGATTGTCGTTCCTTTTTTCGGGTAGCGTTGTTCATTCGAAAGAAACAACTGTTGTCCCTTTTTGTGGTTTTTCCTTATTGTTGTTCCTTTCCCTTGAAAGTCACAATTTTTCATGAACAACACATGATGTTGATACATTTATCCACTCCTTTGGGTATGACCTTCACTAACTAATTTTCAAAAGCATCACTTCTATTTATCATGGTAAATATTTGTCATTTTCTTTTGTGGACTATCTAGCATACCTTACCAAATTGTGTTTGGATTGATTTCTCTGAATTATCTTAATATTGTTCATAATCCTTAACCACCATAGTTCGTTTATTTCCCCTATATATATATACATATACTTGAATGATAATTTTCCTTCATATCATAATAAGGAGTCTAACGCACATTTTTACTTGGCATTCTTACACTTCTTATGCCATCCCACACTCTTAAGGATTAGATGAGCCTCCCTTAATAAAGCCTAAAAAAAAAAATGACGGAAATAAAAATTAAATATAAATAAAGAAAATAAACTTCTCCCACAAAGGACAGGGTGTCTCATCATGAGCCAACCTACCATGATCATAACAGAATAACATAAGTGATATTCCCACTATGGCTACCACACCAGGGTAATGGCCTTTGGCATTTAGCATCAAAGGACAAGAGGTCTCATCACAAGCCGACTTGTTCACTTAGGTTACAATCTAGTGAGTGGCATTGTCATTATCTGGCTACCAAACCAAGATAGTGTCCTTTTTGGGAAAATACGATTCAATCTATTTATTGAGGATATGGGCTCATCTATGGGTTAAAAGGAAACACTGTCAAGGCTATGGACGCCTACTGGTAGTAGTGGCTCTGCCTGTGGTATTAAATTTTATCTTAAATACGCTAAGTTTTTTGTGTGTTCCTAGATTTCCTTTCTTAAAAAAGGGGCTATGATTCTGGTTATATTTAACACAAGGGAAAGTAAAAATGTTATGACATGTGGAACATTTATAAAATGTGAACAAATATAAATTACTCAGAATATTCTTCCTTAAACATATTTGAACATGAGTATTTAAAACTTTTACTTACCACAAAAGGTGTGATTATCGTTCATGATTAACATTAAAGTGCTTTGAAGGTTAAGTAATGATTGTTCTTCTAGCAGCGGCAGCGTAGTAATTATCCTTCACTTAAACTGACTGCCATCATTACGCTCGCACATATCGATGGTCAAGGTTGACCTTTTCATTTAATAGGGGGAGGATATTCTGCATGTTTATCGATAGATCATAATGATTACAATTAATGGTAAAATTCATATTTCTATATACATTTGTTGTGTTGTGATTTTTACCATTTCTGGTAATATTTTCTCACAAGATGGTCTAACTAAGTTTACAGTCGGGAAGGATAGTTGTGTTGACTTGTTTACAGAAGACATGGGAGGATGAAGCATCTGCCGAGATCCCACATTGCTGCAAGTAGTCGACCAAGCAAGGGAAATTTTACATCGTTTGGGGTGGACAAAATATTTCAACAGATTGTAGGGATATGACATAAATATCACACTAGCATTTTTCCAAAACTTATAGAGGGGAGTCTCAGTGATTCGAGACATACAAATTCCAGTCACTGAGGAAATTATAGTGGAGGTAACATGCCTCCCAAACAAAGGCACACAGTGGATCAGGAAATACACAACACTCAAGGAAGCTATGGAGTCCTTCACGGAACCAGGAGAAGAATTCGACAAAAAAGGGAAAGGACTCAACCCCACTACTCTCAGCAAGCCATGGAGGGAGATAGCAGGAATAATATAGATATATATATCACATGTGATGGGAGATACAATGTGGTGAGACCGCGACACATCAAACTGCTAGCAACACTAAAACATAGGTTATTGATAAATTTTCCATTCTTTTTTCAATGCCATGTTGCATGAAGTTGTCGCAAGGACCCAGAAGGCCAAAGACCCTGTCAATATAATTAGTCACTATGGACTAGTAAAATTAATAGTAAATAAGGCCTTGAGACATACACAAATAACTTGGGGAGATTTAATTGAGCCCGATAGGCCCCTACAAATTGAACAACCCGAAATCCACCATGAAATTCCCCCACAGGGAATTGAGGCAGCCCAAGTAGGAGGAGACAGTGACCAAATTGAAATTCCAGTACCCCAACCTGAAATGGAAGTAGACCCCATCCAGTTGGCAGAAACTCAGACCATACAGCCAGAAACATCAAAGAAGAAGAGGCAAAGAACAATTTATGTTCCTGAAACCTCCACTGTGAAAAGAAGAAGGGGTAAAAAGACAACCCAACCTAAAATCACTAAGGAAACTATGCAAACAGAACATCCCTCACATGAAAACACTCAGGAAAATTCATAGACAAAGAAACCATCACTTGAAATCCTTATAGAACATTTTTTCAGAAGTTATGAAGTAGAGATGGCTCAAGTACTGGAAAATTTAGGGACATCAATTACTGAAGACACAAACAGGTCTGGAGAACCCAAAGAACTAACTTCCTCTCATTCAAACCATGTCTTGGATCTTCCTGATATGGATATGCCATCTCCTAAAGGAATAGAACAACCAGAACCTCACATTGAGGTAAACAATCCTTTAGAACAAATGGAGAACCCAAAAGAAATAGGGAAGCAATTAGCAGTTGATCAAGGTGGGGAAGACCGTGAAATTCCCCGTAGACAAAAGAAAACAACAGGAAAAGGAAACAATAAAATAAAAAAATTGAAACAGGAAAACAAGATATTGAGGAAAAGGGTTAAGAAAATAAAAGTATTAAAACAAAAAGTTGGTACATTAAAAGAAATAATTAGACAACTTAGGAAGCAGTTGGAACAAGTTGACAAGGCCCATGAGAAGAAGAAATCTAAGAGGCCTAGAGTAGAGGGACGAAATCCACTCCCCAGAAGGACAGTTCACACCAATTTTGTTGGAACCCAAATAGAACTGGATGCTCCTTTAGCATCAGTTGAAATAGAAACTCAGACAGAGGTTCCAACAACAGAAGAAACATCTATTCAGATTGGAGTGTTCCCTACAGATCTTCCTACTCCTTTGGAAACAGTTGAAATAGGAACCTAGACAGATGTTCCAGCAACAATAGAGACAGTTGTTTAGGCTAAAGAAGCATTTCATTCCCCTAAACAGGGTGCCATTATTAGCAGGTTGGAAGTAGAATTGGTGCAAACTCAACAAACCCTAACTCAATGTAGAAGTGAAATGGTAACAATGTCAGAACATCATAAATTTGTAAAAAAACTTCAATCCATGTCAGCAACAGAGAATGAGACCTTTGCTGAGCTCAAAAGAGTTAAAGGAAGGGTGAATAAAGTATAGGGCCAACTAGATGGAGCTTTGGAGCAAATCAAAGATATTTGCTTTGTTTATTTTGATATAGTAGCTTGCAGGGATCACGCTACTAATTACACCTTATTTTTATTAGAATGTTATATGTTGCTAAGGGTAAAAGCTATTAGAGAAGGAAAACCTTTTGAGTTCACCATTGTTTCTCATTTTGTTTCATGTTTTAGAGAACAAGAGGATGGAGTATAATACTCTCTATGTGAACTATACCTTCACAACTTCATCCTAGGAGAAAACATAAAATAAAACCCTAATCCTTTCACTGGGGACATACAGTTTCAAGCATTCTTGTCTTTTTCCAAAAACCAAACCAAGTGGGCTAAAGAACACAAACTTTTCATGAAAAGAGAGACTAGATTAGACCTATGGATTAGAGGGGAACCCCCTAAATCCCTTGATACTATTATGCAACACAGAACATTCATGAAGAGGGAGAAGGTTTTAGAATCTTTAGCTCCCATTCACAGACATGTTGTACACTCAAGTTTACATTATTTTAGAGAGATTAAAGAAGAAGCCATTTTTGCTTCCAAACTAAGATGGGATGTCTCCTCAAATGCAGTCAAGAAGAGGGCACCATTTGGTTTCATAAATTTTCATGCAGACACCTTCAAGTTAGAGAGGTATGCCAGAATGATCATGGATGAAGGGCTTGCCTGGATTGGATGTAGGTACACTCCTCCCATCATTTGGTACCCTCCAGAGGGTTATTAGAGGAATTATGAAATTCATAAGAAGGAGGAAGATGGTTCTTTTGAAGAGATTAAAGGTAAGAATGGGTTCATGAGGCCTAGAGAAAATACCTCTCCTCCCTTCAACGTCATTGCTTTATATGTAAACTCTTTGATTGCATGAGGACATGCAAAAAGGTAAGCTGGGGGGTATGTTGAGTTGAGAAAAAGGTACAGATATTCTCCTTATTACCATGGTTTATGATATATTCCTTATTGACTTTTCTATTAATTAGAACTAATTAGGAAAGAAAATGATTAAAAAGTCTTTTAGAAATATTATTAAATGATATTAGATATTTTCTGAATTTTGGTTTGAATTGTTGTGATTTTATGCAGAAAATGGACAATTGTTGTTATCTCAATACAATTAAAGATATCCCCGAAGATACATAATCCATTGAAGATCGAAGGAATCAGGCACAAAATAGTTTAGAGGAAGATTGACCCTTTATTTTGTAATATTTATAAATAGTAAAAGCAATCCTAAGGATCTCTTGATCCTCAGGATAGCTTAATTTACTTATTTAATTGTAATATATAGAGGATGGTGAACAATAGAGAAGTATCCAAGAATTCAATCAAACATTTATATCTCTGAAGTGTTATGTAATGTCCCCCACCTCTTAGAGAGGTGATGAGGAGACTCAGTGGCTTGGGCACCCCCACTAGGTCATAGTCTCACACTAAGGGGGAAGGTCAACTAGACTAAAGTTATATTTT
>JZKD02S1385946.1:515086-526691 GCA_000966675.3 Picea glauca
CAAATCAAGATGAGGGAGGAAGACATCTCAAAAATAGCTTTTAGATGTCACTACGACCATTATGAGTTTTTGGTGATGCCCTTTGGTTTAACCAATGCCCCTGCTACATTCCAATAATGTATGAACCATGTGTTCAACAAGCAGCTGAGGAAGTACCTGTTGGTATTTTTTGATGACATGCTTATCTATAGCAAGACGTGGGAGGAGCATCTCAGGCATGTGGATCAAATTTTGTCAATCATGGAGGAACAATCACTGTATGTTAAGGAGTCCAAATGTGAGTTTGGAATGATGGAGGTCCTCTATTTAGGACACATCATCGGGGAAAAGGGGGTATAGGTACATCAGGAGAAAATACAAGCCATCATGGAATGGCCTACTCCTAAGACACTCACCGAATTGACAGGATTTCTGGGTATGTGCACGTATTACAAGAAATTTTTCAAAGGATTTTCTCAGTTGTGTGCACCTTTGACCGATTTGACTAAGAAAGGAGCCTTCAAGTGGGACGAGGAGTCTCAAATAATGATGGAAAAGATGAAGGAAGTGATAAGTACGTGCCCAGTCTTGGCCCTTCTAGATTTCAGTCTTCCTTTTACCTTGGAGTGTGATGCCTCCAGGGAAGGAATAGGGGCCATATTGATGCAAACGAGGCACCCTCTTGCCTATGAGAGTCGAAATCTCAGGTGTCCCAAACTACTCTACAACATTTATGACAAAGAAATGTTGGCTATCATGCATGCACTAGCCAAATTTCGGCAATACTTGGTTGGTGCCAGGTTTGTGGTCAAGAGAGATCATAATAGTCTCGAATATCTATTGGAACAGAAGGATTTGAACGAGAGACAACAAAAATGGGTAAGAAGAATACAGGCCTACGACTTTGACATTGAGTTTGTCAAGGGGAACAAAAATATGGTGGTTGATGCCTTATCCAGGAGGCCATCCATCTTTGCCATAACAGGGGTAACAGTTGACTGGAAAGACCATTTGGTGATGGAGTATGCAGAGGATCAGTTTGCATGCTAGCTACTGGACGGACAGGTACAAGATGAAGATTTCAAGGTTATAAATGACCTCATCTACTACAAAGACCGAATCTTCTTGGTTCCTGGATCGGCCTTCAAGGCTAAAGTATTGCAGGCATGCCATGACTCACCAATGGTAGGACATCAGGGGATCAGCAAGACGTACGGGAAGGTGAGAGAAAGGTTCTCTTAGAAGGATCTCAAGGAAGATGTGATCAAGCACGTCAAAGAGTGTACTACATGGCAGACGAACAAGGATGAGCACACACACCCAACAGGACTATTGCAACCCTTGCCCATTCCAGAGCACAAGTGGGAAAGCATATCCATGGATTTCATCACTGGACTGCCAAAGACGCAAGGGAAGGACTGCATATTTGTAGTGGTGGACAGGTTAACAAAGTTTGCACATTTATTCACCATAGCTACCGACTTCAGTGCAACATAGGTGGTTGAAATGTTCTTCAGGGAGATTTTCAGGTTGCACGGCCTACCCAAGACCATTGTCAGCAATAGAGATAGCAGGTTTATGAGTACTTTCTGGCAGGAGTTATTCGGGTTGGTTGGTATGGCCTTGACCCCTAGCACTAGCTATCACCCTCAGATGGATGGATAGATAGAGATAGTCAACAAATGGGTGGAGGGATACCTCTGAAACTATGTGGTGGGGAAATAGAAAGCATGGGCCAAATGGTTGCATCTGGGAGAGTATTGCTACAACACCACCCAACATATGTCCATTGGCATGTCACCATTCCGAGACTTGTATAGCTATTATCCCTTATAGTTTGTGGAGATTGTGTTTGGTGACAGCAGGGCACCTATGGTACAGGAGTGGATCGAGCAGAGCCAATACATTCTCAGAGAACTGAAGGATCATCTACAGAGGGCACAAAACCAACATAAGGTCCAAGCAGACAAGCACTGAGTTGATCGTACTTTTGAGGTTGGTGACTTAGTCTATTTGAGATTGCAACCATACAAGCAGGCTTCCCTTAAAAGAAGTAGAGCGGAGAAACTACAGTCACGTTTCTTTATACCCTATAGGGTCAGCAGAAAGATAGGGGTCATAGCTTATGAGCTGGAGCTTCCACAGGGCAGTAAAATACACAACATCTTCCATGTCTCATGTCTTAAGAAAGCCCTCGACCAACACATCAAACCTATTGAGGTATTACCCCCCATGGACGAAGAGGGACATCTTATTCTAATTCTGGAAGAGATATTGGAAATCCAAGAGAAGAGGCTCAGAAACCGAAGCATCGAAGAGTACCTGATCAGGTGGAAGGATTTACCCATTGAGGATGCCACTTGGGAAAAGGAGCACGTGGTCAGAGAAGCAGGTTTGGAATTGCTTGAGCACAAGCAATTTCAAGTAGGGGAGACTGTAATGTCCCCCACCTCTTAGAGAGGTGATGAGGAGAATCAGTGGCCTGGGCACCCCCACTAGGTCATAGTCTCACACTGAGGGGGAAGATCAACTAGAATAAAGTTATATTTTTAAGTTGACTTGAGAAAGAAAAAGGATAAAAGGAGTAAAATATAACTCAACAGAAGAATAGAAGTTAACCCTGGGAGTTAACCTAACACAACAGAGAATCAGAAGGAAAAAGTATAAGTAAGAGGTTGGGGTGCACCTATTATTGATTATGATCTTGGTATATTTCTTGTTAGTGGTCTTGAGCATTCAGTTTGGGGTTTTCTGTACAAACCCTTGTGAGAAACTCAGTGGTGAAATATCCACTCACCTTGTTCCACAGCTTGGTCTCGGGGATGAAATATTCCTCCACACCATTCTATTCTCATCATATTTCCTTCTAGAGCTTCATAAGACAGCAGGGCCATACTGTTGAGGAGTTTCCAGCAAGGGCGCGCCATACCATTGAGGAGGGTTCAAATTAGCTATTTAGGAGGGCGCAACTCTCTTAGAAGATTCCGCAGTTGGAGAGGTTTGCCTTGGACGTTGGGTTTGAGACTTCAGGAGGAGTATCCCACTGCCCTGATCTATTACCTAACCAAGTTTGGGCTCAATTGGAGCATTCTTCCATCAGGGCCGAATTGTTGAGGGTGTCAGTCTCCACTTGAAGCGTGGTACTCTCCAGTTGGAAATTTTGACATTCAGATCTGCTTGGTATTGATATTCATTACTCATCCATCCTTTAGAGGATTGTTTTGTGTTGAAGGGAGCATTTTGTAGCATCTCATATCTATTGTTTGTACGACCATCTGAGGTTTATGCCAGATCGGCCACCTAATGTATTGATCCTACACTGCTTATAATAAAAGGGTCAGATCTTTGCTTTGCTTCTATATCTTGAATGTATGATGATCTTCATGTGTTGAATGAATCTTGTATGCACTTAATAATTCAATAAACATCTGTACATCAACAAACCAGTGGTAGTTAGTGATTCCAAGCCAGAATTTGGCTTGGGATCATTACATGTTATGTACAACAGTCTGTTGTAAATGATTTACCAGTTATGGAATTAATGAAAGCATTGAGCGTTTTGATCATCTATGAGTACTGATTTTTTTGTAGCAGTATCTTCTGAAGACCATGGGCCCAGTTGAAAGGAGTTATTGTCTCATATGTAATCGTATCAATTCTATTTCAGTTCTGTGATTTGAATTTCCTTGCAACAGTTAAGATACATTCGTGAGTGTGTTGATACTTTTATGAATTAGTTATGATGTTCATTTGCAGGGGATATATGTTTCATTTAAACATTATCGATTGTTGTTCCATTTCCAATTGCTTTTAGTTTATCACTTATGAATTCCTTTCATTTTTCGCATACGTTGTTCCTTTTATCAAATTCGCATTTGTTGTTCGTTTCGTTTAATTTACATTTGTTGTTCCTTTCGTTTAAGTCACATTTGTTTTTCCTTCTTAAATATACAGTAGATCATTGTTCTTTATAGTAGGTTAAATAATCATTGAAAGATTGATTCATTAAGCGTTTTCACATATTAGATTCATGTTTCTTAGATTAATGAATTCGTTGTATGTTATTACTTGAATTACAATTCTGTTGAGTGAGTTATCAGTTTTAGAGTTTTTAATGAATGAGTAAGAACTTGAGTATTGCAGTAGCTTAGATCGACTCAGATTTACTTTAGTTAAATTATATACATGACTTAAACCTCTACGACTATTTGCATAGACTTTGTTGACATTCTTGAAAGAAAATATGAATCCTCGGTTGATAAATTAATGTCAAACTAAGGATGTTTTTAGGACATTTTTATATCTCAACACCTATACTCAAGTACTGGATGATATCTGCAAAGTAGTCATCGGCAATCTGGATTGAAAATAATTGTGCATCCAGAAAATTTCACTCTAAAATTGTAGGTTCCTCTCCATTCGTGACCCTTGATAGGTGGTCAGGTCCTGCATTTAACTTTCCTGACTTGACTATTACTTCAAAATAAATTCTTGAAATAGGAGTAACCATCGACGGATTCTCCCCCCCAACACTGACTTGTTGAATAAGTATTTAAAGGCTGAGTGATCTATGAACATATTAAAATGTTTTCCCAGTAAGTAGTGTCAGAACTTCTGCAATACGTAAACCATAGCTAGGCCTTCCCTCTCTGCAATATTTTAGTTCTTCTCTGATTCTGATAGTTTTCTACTCGCGAATGCTATAGGATGATCAAAATACCCTTCTCCTAGTTGCACCAAAATAGCTCGAGTGTTATGGCTGATGCATCAACATGTACTTGGAATGTCTTCTTCCAGTCTGGAAATATTAGTATTGGCACGGTGACCATTTTTTCTTTCAACGTATCCAAACCGTGTTGACAATCTTCATTGCACTGAAACTTTGTATCTTTCCTTGAGAGTTTCTCCATTGGCATGGTGATCTGCGCGTACCTTTTGATAAATTTTCTGCAGTATCTTGTGTGTCCTAATGTCTCCCTTAGTTGACGAACTGTTTTTGGTGGTGGCAAGTTAACAATTACTGCAATCTTTGCAGGATCTACTAGTAAGTCTTGTTTGCATACTATAGGGACCAATAGTATCCCAAACGGTATTCTGAAGATACATTTCTTGATGTTTAATGATATCTAGCACTGCCTACACCTTTCTAACATCAGTCGCAAGACCTCTACATGGTCTTTCAATAGACTATAGACTGTCAAATCGTCCAAGTATACTTATAGAAATTGGTGGATGAATTCCTTAAATGCGGCTAAGACTACTCTGGAAAATATTGTTGGTGCATTCTTCAGTCCAAACAGCATGACTATGTACTGGTAGGATCCCCATTTTATATCAAACGCGGTCTTGTATCTATATTCCTGTGCTATCTTGATCTGGTGGTAGCCTGAGAATCCATCGATGAATGAGTAAACTTTATGTCCTCCTACGTTTTCCAACAGTTTGTCCATAAAAGGTCTAGGGAACGGGTCATGTAGGCATGCATCATTCAACTTCCTCAAGTCGACGCATATTCTTATCCTACCTTTTTTTTCTCCTGAACTACCATCGGTCTTATCCATTCTGATTCTTCCACAGGTTCTATGATTCTGGCTTCGATCATTCTATCGATCTCAGCTCTAACTTTCTACTTATATATTGTGTTTAGTCTGTATGGTCATTGTCTAAATGGTCTTGCTTTAGCTCTGAGTGGTATATTCATTTCTCCTAGCTCTCATTCTATTCCCTTTATTTATGTAAATGTTGTGGGCAATAGATCATTGTACTCACGCAGAAATCTTGTTATGATTTCTACTACTTGCTCATCCTAGTAGTCTCCAATGCTGGCCATTTTGGGGTTCTCCACTGTCCTGATGTTGACTTTCTTCACCTTGATCGATGTAGCAATTACTTATGATTTTAAAGGTGGACCTTCCACTTCTCTTTCGCCTTCTACTTCCTTGATTTGAATATCCTGTAGATCATCTTCATCTAGTGATTCTTCCTTCACATGGTAGCATGTTAATAGTTATTTCATTGTCTATTTGTACCTCTATTATTCCTCTATTATACGAACGACTTATGGTTCCTTAATGAATATCACCCCTATTATCCACTGAAGTGTTGTGTCTATGTTGGGGTTGTCATGCTTGAATGAGAAAGTGACTGTAAAATTTTGTTGTAATACTATCCAGCTCGCAGCTCCTCTGCACAAATCCTGGTCTGTATACCAGTTTGTTGGTATGCCTTCTAAGGTATGTACGAAATGATGAGGCCATTCCTATGGAGGTGTCATTTTCCATAGCGCTCTCTACTTCTCCAAGTGGTCTACTGGTGCCCCCTATCCATCGTACTTCTATTGTTGGTTGCTTCTCTGTTCTGCACCAAACCTTATGCATAGTAGCCGCTTTCATTGGCACCAATCCTTGCTTGTTTCTTTATGTGCACCTCACCATCTTGCAGGTGTGGCCTTGAGTGCTATATCGAGTGATAAGAGTCTCTGATTTTCTAGCACTTCATCCTCATACTGTGCCAAGAATAATTCTAGATTATTTACTCCATGGAAACTGAGTGGTTCCCTTATCTTTGTACCTACCCATCTTATTGCGCGGTCTATTCTTGTGCATCTTCTTGTGGAAATTGCATGTAGCCTTTGTTGCCAGTTTTCTAACCCTGTATATGAGTCTGTCGCACATGAAGTAATGATTCGCCAACTGAGTATCCCATATACAATTGGGTTTACGTAATCCTCATTGCGCGCAGTTGTTCTATACAACTAGTTGATTTCCTCTAAGTCTAATAAAGTAGGTTCTACAAACCTTTCCCCTTCTGATGGGTCTAATGTCACTATGACCCTATATTCTCCCGACTCGAATGTCATTTTTCGTGTCTTTAATTTTTTTATGGTCTGGTTATCAAACGCCCAATCCAAGACAAGCAATTTTGGATATGGTGTTGTGTCATCCACTATTTCAATCACTTCGAAGTCTTCCTTGGTGCACACTCCATCCAGGTCTATTGTCAATCCTTTCAGTCTACCAATTGGCAGAACTCTATGTTGGTTTGCTAGTTTCAGCTGAATAGGTGAATATCCTAATGTGGGATCTCCCATACATTGCCATTTATTATTTGGTAATACATTGACTTCAGATCCTAGATCCAGTATGATATCTCCCATGTTGAAATCTCCAATGTTGGCATTCAACCTGAACTCCCTACTTGTTCTTCTCCTTGTATGTAGGCGATTGACTGTTTTTGGTTCTAGTTTTCCTTTTGTCTCTATGCTACATCTTTCTAATATATTTTTCAATATTTTTACAGAGGATGGGTCATTCAATAGTTTTACACATGATTGAAAAAATCCTTTGATTGTACTTACTTGTCCCAGGGGTTGCATTTCTCTGGTATGATCCAATAATAGAGGCATCTTGTACTCTGACACTTCCTTTCTCTGTTGCATAGTTGAATTCGATGCGATGTCTTGCTTCAATAATTATTGTCTAGCTTACTTAAATGTTTCCTTCTTGTTCTACGCGTCAAACTGTCTCATTGGTTCAACATTCTTCTTCACCTATTGGTGTTGTACTGGCTCTTGTCGGGCTCCATCATTTCCCATTTTAGCGCCTCCATGAAAAACTATGTTGATGTTTCATCCTTCATCCCTTGCTTCCACTAAAATCCATTGAACATTCTGGTTGTTCGGATTTATCTTTTCCTGTATCTTCCCGAGTAACGTAGTACATTCTTCCATGTCATAATCCGATGCGCGATAATACATACAAGTCATTGGTGGAACTGGAAATTCTCTTGCATAATGTCCCAGTTTTTGGTAGTTGTGATCTACCACTGGTCCTCTACCTCTTCCAAAACCTCCTCTTGCTCATCCTCCACCTATGTATCCAGCTTGATCTCCTCTTGGTGCGTTATATGGAGGATCATGATTGTACTACGTGGTGTTGTACTGAGGTTGCGTTGTGTTGTATTGTGGCTACGTAGTATTATATGGTTGTTGTGCAGTATTATATTGCTTATGCGCGGTGTTTTATGGGGATGGAACTTGGTTAAATTGTGGTGTGGCTTTCCCAGTCATTATTTCTTCCTGCACCCTGTATGTATATGATGTCCTCTCTCGCATCAAATCCATAGTTCTATAATCTTTGCCATCATGTCCCACTAACTTGCAAAAGTTGCAATATGAACTCTTTGGGACTGTCTGGTATTTCTGCATCATTGGGCAGTGATATGGATCGTGGCCCGGTTTCTTACAGATTTCTCACCATAGTCCTCCTATTGGTAACAGATTTGGCATTTTGGTTTCCATATACTACGCGAATGTTGGACATTCGTTCTTGTGGTGTTCTTCCGTCCTGCATGTAGTACACCAAAAAACTTCTCGTTTTTCCTTACTTTTATTTTTGTTTAGCTGGAACGTTAAGTTCTTCAAATCCTTCTTCATCTCTTCGATGGCTGGATCCATCTGTTGATATTGGTTTTCTTCCAGTTGCAAGGATTCCTGCAGAGTCTATGTCTGTGTCTGAAACTTTTATTGTCGCAATGGGTATTTTAAGTGTGGTGGCAGTGAATTGATGAATAGATGCCTCTGTTGCACATCGGTCATGAGATATTTCAAATTTCTGTTCAATTGCTTGAATCTATGGTCAATCTCCCATACAGATTCTCCTGGTTTCTGTCTAATTTATATCGTCTCGTTCATGTACTGATCCTCTGAAATTGGCTTCTGAAACTCATTTATCAACAATTTCTTGATGTCCGCAATTGTTCTGGTTGTCCCTGGTGGATTGTTTGTAGCTAAACTCATATACCAATCCAGTGTGTGATCCCTTAGTGTAAACGCTAGTTGTGCAAGTTTAGTATCTTCATCTGTGATTTGTTTTCCTTCCCAAATATTTTCATAGATAAACAAATGTTTTTTCAAGTCCTCCAACGCTTCTCATTTGAATTCTAGTAACCTGATGGTGGGATCGTGTCCTGCCATCCTGAATGTTGAACTACTACCTCCACGTGGTGTAGATACTTGACTAGTGTTTCCTGAACTGACTCCTCCAGTTGTTGTACCTTGTGTGGATGTACTTCCTGTTGTATTTATTCTCCTAAAATTTGGTTGTCTAAACGGTGGTGTTCTCTTTGGTGTATTAGTCACACATGGGTTTATGGGTTCCACACCGAAATTAATACGGATAGGATTGTTGCCTTCTCTTCCTACTCTTTGACCTCTCATCTTCCTCTCATATTGTTTGCACAGGATTTTCTCAATCTGCTCCACAACCTGGAGATCCTCTACCTCTTCTTCATCACTTTCCAAGCCTTCCCTCGCAGCTACGACTCTCTTCTTGGTGTTCACCTTGTATTGGTAGGGTACTCCACTACGTGTCTTTCCAGTTGTCGCCATAATCCACTTGATATGGTCTTTTTCCATTATGATTGGGTCCAAGAGTTCCTCCTTCTTTCCTTTATCCACTCCTCCTTCCATTTCTCCTCTTCTTGTCAGTGCTTCCCCCCTTCCCCCATGCATGTAGGGAAGTTTAGATGTCTGAATCCATTTTCATTACATCTTTGTTATATAGAAGTATCTTAATAGAAGTATACAATGATAGAATATAACTTCCTCGAGGCCCACAAAGAAAGTCTTCCTTTGTTGAGATGTACGACTTCATTGTATCTACTGCATTTTTTTTTATAAATCTTGCTACAATATTGTCGAGCCAAAAATCTACTGTGCAGGTGAATTTGTTTTCCACCTGCTGTAACTGTTCAATCTAAACTAAGGTCCACTCTAACTGTTGGATCCGTTTTTTTGCATCGTTATCCTTCAACCTGAATATCCACTCCTGTAATAAATTTGGAAAATCACATAAAAATACTTCATGAAAATCAATAAACATGTATTTCTCAAGATATTTGTGCGGTGTTACACTAGGGTTTGTGTTATCTTTCTGCACAAATTCCATCTCTTTTGTCTTCAACCATATTTCGATCTCGGTTTTTGTGGGATTCCACATTCTCAACATCCCCTTCTAGCGATGCATTCTTCTCATCATTTGATTCAGTATTCCCTTGACCCACCTTCCACAGATCTTACAAATTTTAGACAAATCCTACCTACTCAATCCTATATTGTTCGAACCGACGGAAACAAAACCATTTTTTGGTTATTATTCTATCTAATTTTATAACTTTAACTTTATTGACCCAGGGTTCATGTCTACTGGGGTTCCAACAAAGCCTCTAAAACTATCAGACCTCTTCGTGAACCATAAGGCAACGCAGCGCACAGAGTGCACTGCGCAGTCTCACTTGAGATAGTATTAATGGGTGACTGCAATACTCAAGTGTTTGCAGTCCAGGATTGAGTAGAGGTATAAGAAGTGTGCACTGAGAGCTCTATTTAACTTATTAAATAAATAAATTGTCATTCACGATTATGCATGGAATATAATCAACTCATACATTCAACATACTAATATCTACTTAGAAACATTAAGGAAACAGATGCATTCAATCACATAACACATGTTTTACCATGGTTCACCCCCTCTTAGGCTATGTCTACAAATATATGGCTCTTAATCTCTTCTATTATATAAGTTCCAAAACTATAGCGCCATGCGCTTTATGACTCTTCTTAGTCGGGTCGAGATCTGTTATGAGGTGGACTAGATCGCACCAAAATCCTCAGCCTGTGATCTAACCTTGAAGATCTACCCTCCTTCTTCTTCCCCAGCTCAACATCTTACACAATTATGTCATATATCAAAATATTATAACTCAATACAGTATATCTTTCTATAGCTCTCTCTCCCAACTCTCTCGTCTCTCTCTATGAAACCTAGTTATCTATATTTATGCATTTTTGGCTCATCAACCATTACAGTGTATTGAAAAAACCCTAACCCTAACGTCGTTAGGTCTTCCATGCATGCACACATGTTGCTCTTCCTTCCAGGTGTCGGTTTCCTCGTGCATGCCTTCCTTCCCAAAATAGCCTTTCTTTCTTCTTTGGCATGCTTCGAACAGGCATATAACTCATTTTATAAATGGTTAAGATGAAAAGATGTTATAGAAGAAATAAGAGAGGTATGTATTCTAGGATTTTGATATATGTGAAGACAAAAGTAAATTAAAATTTGTAAATAATATTAATTTATAAAAAAAACTATATATTTGGAATCTGCATAGCCGACTCTATCTATGTCTATAGTTTGGTCAATAACTAATTTGTGTAGCCTATATAAAAATAACGTCAAAAATAGAGATATAGAGAGGTATTCAAAAACATGAAGGTTTTTATCAATTTGTAGACCGAACCACTAGGTTTGTCATCCCGAACCGAAAACTGAGGTAGCCAAGTCATCATACACGTTCGCTAAAGTTTTTACTCCCACCCAAAATAGATTGAATTCAAAAGAATGTGCACATTCTCTAGGAACACACGTGTTCCTAAAGTGTGTGTGTGTTCCTAAAACATGTGCACGTTATTAGGTATAATAACATGTACACAATTTTGTTATCACTAAATAAATCTATCTCTCCCTCTCTCTCTTTCTTTCTCTCTCCCCCTCTCCCTCCCTCCCTCTATATTCCTCTCTCTATACGACCTATATCTCCCTATATCTTTCTCTCTCTCTCT
>JZKD02S1385946.1:529976-552874 GCA_000966675.3 Picea glauca
AGTCTCACTGTATCTCTCCTTGTTTTTAGTCTCAATCTCACTCTCTCTTTTCTTCTCTCTCTTTTCCTCCCTGTTACACGTCAAAATTCCTCACTTCGATAATGTCACATTCTCATTGTTGCAAGTGTCACACTTTTGTCACTAGTGTCGTAAATGTCATATTTTTGTTCTGCATATGTCGCATTGCAAACAACACCATGGAAACACTTGATACATCCTCTAAAACATGTTGGAAGGAGAAACCACACCATTTGACAGACGAAACAAAGTGTTTTTCTATGAGAATTGGTCATTTTGACAAAATTTTGGAATATCAACGCTCCCTTGCTCATATGCAAGGAGTGCTAGCGCTCTCTGTCTATCTAGCAGGGAGTGTTGCAACGCTCTGTGGCCCATTTTGAAGGAGCCCTGATTGGTTGAGAAAATCATGGGAAGAAATCCCTCTTTTCTCTAAGGAAAACTAGAGATGATTCTAGTTGGTTTAGCTCGAATCTAAGCTTTAAGATGTATCTAAGGGAGATTCCACAACTGATGGAGTCATATCCTTAACTTATCCCAAATATAACCAAGGTGGTTAAGCCTCTCAAATCCTATAAAGGAAGGCATTCTCATGGTGAACAAGGAGGAAAATAATCATCAAAAGTATTATCATTTTGATCATGTATGTTTCGAGCAAAGGGTTGGACAAGGAGGATTTGGAGAAGTTGGTGCAACACCATCCATGATTGTAAGTGTCTCTTTCAAGGTCTCATCAATATACTTGGCATATTCCCTTATAGTTTATGTATCTTACATATACTTGTCTATTTTAGATGAATTTATTTAATCCAATATTCTAGAGTAGGAGTTTCCTTGTGTCTCTTTGTTGTCCGTAGTTTTGAAAGTATCAAGCTATGTGAAAGAGTTTGGAAATCAAGCTCACATTGGAACAGCTAGGATAAACATCGGAAATATGTATGATCACCTTTTTCTCCTTCTCTCTTTTTGGCTAGTTAGACAAATCTAAAAGGGATGTTAGTGTCCATTTGTATCTTTCTATCTTGGTATTAGGGGTTTAGAATCCAAGGGGATATTCACCCGTATGCAGGGGAATTATTCCATAATATAAATTGGTGACTCCATTGGAGAGCAAAGATTTCATTTTTTCTTTCTTTCCTTGGTCTGTATTTGCCTTTTTCCCATCTGTCGATCTCGTTTTACGATTTGATCCATCCATGCATCTATTTTCTTTGCTAAAGTTGTCTTACAAATTCTTTTGATCAAAATTCCTTAGTTTTTGAATTTTTAGGGTTTTTCCCAAGTTTTTCTCAGAACCCGTGCCCTCTCTAGTTACATTTAGAGAGTTTATTTCCCGATCAGTGATCCCCCAGAGTGTGTTAGGGAGCGTTTTATCACTTTGGTGTTGTTATTATCATATCGTTTATTTTTCCTTACCTTAAAAAATTGTTGTCTGTCTGTTTCCTGGGTGTAGTTCTTTGGTATTTCTCTCTAACTCAGATCTTGTTCTATCAGGCTATGTCATTTGTTTGTCTTACAACTTGCTCCTTTTCACTTTTTTAATATTTGATTGGGTTTTGTGTTGTATTTCCTTATCACAAAATCAACCTTTTTCTTCAAACTTCAGCTCGTTTTGTTTCTTTTTCGTTCATTTGATCCATTAGACATTGTTATAAGGAAACTCATTGATCTCTTTACTGTTTACTTGATATTTGATCTTTACCCATTTTCGGAAGATATGTCAAGTGTGTTTTGGTGTTTTTTGTGTTTTTCTTTGAATAGATAGCTTGTTTTTCTTTTTGTTTTTTATTGACTGCTGAGAGTTCCTTTTGTTTGTATGATTTTACTTCCCATTTTCTGAAGTCACAATAGTGAAGTCTCTTTTAAGAAGTATTAGATGAATCATTCAATTCACATTTACAATCAAACAAAGGGATACTTTTTGCAATGGTTTTTTGGATATTGGAAAGGATTTCTTTACAAATTATCACTTAATTGGATTCTTGCTGAAAACAAATTGCATGAAATTTTTGCATTCTTGTGTTTGGTAGTGAAAGAAAGAAACTCTTCCCCTTCCCGTAAGTAGAAGTTCATCGAAAGAAAAGTTCGCATATCATTATTTTACTTCTTTGGGATTCAAGTTGAAACATCATTAGTTTTACTCTCATTCACCTTTGTGTAAAGAACAACCACTAAAATCAACACTAATTAAAATCAATCTAGAAACTTTTTCTTTTTAAGCTCTTTACACCAACAATAGATTAAGACTAGAGATTTGGAATAGCTTGTGAGAATAACTCTCCAAAGAATTCAAGACGAACTCAAAATCTTGTGATAGGGAGAGTAAATCCAATTTTTGTATAAGCATAGTTGGGATCCCCCTCTCACACAGGGGTTACACATGAGGTCGCATTCAGGAGAAAAATGAAGATTATCCCTCTGAGGATTAACCATTCGTAGTAGTCATATCGTATATTGGGGGTTCTTCTTGAGGTTCATCTGTCTTCATTTGGTCTCAGAGCTTCGTGAATTATGAATCTGTTCGGGGTCCTCTGGATTTTTACCGGTCCACTTGTTCTCAGTTCTCTTGAATTATTTCAGACTTGATATTCTGCCCATACGTTCGGACTCAATTGTCGACTATACTTGCCTAGAGGCTGACTGCGACTTGGTTTCCTTAGTAGCCATTATTTTTAGGGTCCTTACATGATGTGACGATGAATGGAAGTCTTTGTTGTACCTAGAACAAATGTTGGTCAAACTCACTCAGGCTCCTTGGAGGGTAACCTATAGGTCAAACCGTGAGGAAGCTTGAACCAAGGTGTAAGTTTGTTAAGTAGGTCTCTAACGCAACTATTCCACCCACTCATATCCTATACCCTTCTCACTTTGATCACACTATGTTGTATTTAATCACCAACTAGTACGTTCATTGTGAAAAGGCATTGTTTGCTTGTTGGTTTTTCTAGATTTTTAGAGAGAGTTGTTTATTTACTTGATTGTCTTTCAAAATTGAGACTATAGAAAATAAAGGTCTTCGTAGATCACATAAGATGCAAGGGTTTCCTCTAGAAGTCTACGAACCCTTACCTCCTAACTCACCTGACGACATTTATCATGAAGAGGTTGAGAACCATTCAGACACTAGGAGTGTTGCTACTCCTTTGTTAACAAATCCCGAGAGAGATTTAGTTATGGTTGAGGAAGGCACCCTTCCTATTAACCCAACTTTGCAAGTTCCTCTCGATCCATGAATCTTGAAGACCTTATCCATGAAATTTTGAGCCATAGTGGATGTTGTAAATAGGTGTTGAAGAGAACATAAATGAGCATACTTGGAAAGACAATCAACTACCACCATGATGACTAATTTATTGCCCGATTTAGGTAAGCCTACAATAAAATCCATAGAGATATCCCGCCAAATAGTAGATGGAATCGGAAGAGGTTGTAGTGTGCCGAGAGATTTGATTGTTTCACCCTTGTTGCATTGACACACATCACATTCCGCCACAAAATCACGAATGTCCTATTTCATACCGTCCCAGAAAAAAGAACGTTTGACCCTGTCATAGGTTTTGGTAAACCTAGAGTGCCCAGCTGCGGGTGTGGTGTGAAGCTTAGAAAGTATCGTGGATTTAATTTTTGACTATTTACTTAAATACAACCAGCCTTTGTATCGAAGTTCATCATGGAGCCAAGAGTACCCTAGGGAAATTGTATAATTGGACTGCAATTGTTGTATCAGATGCGAACTTTTGGGATCGTGTAGCCATTCCTGGAGAACATCTTGGAGCCAATCTTGTACAATGAAGGAGAGATAAAAAAGGGACCGTTCATCTTCATATTTTCTGGAAAGTGCATCCGCAACCACATTGTCTTTACCTTTCTTTTAAATGATCTCATAATCATATTCAAAGAGCTTAGTCACCCATTTTTGTTTCTCTGGGGAGGAAATGCGTTGTTCCAAAAAATACTTGAGGCCTTGATGATTTGTATTAATTTGGAAGCGTTGCCCTAATAGATAAGGGTGCCAAAGATCAACCACATTCAAAATAGCCAAGATTTCCTTTTGATAGATTGATTTGCCCAAATTTATCTCAGAAAATTGTTTGTTGGTAAAGGCCAAAGGCCGAACCTCTTGCATAAGGACAACGCCAATTCCTTTCCCTGAAGCATCACATTCTAGGACAAAGGTCTTTGTGAAATCAGGAAGGTCCAGGACTGGAGTGGTGCACATGGCCATCTTCAAGGTTTGAAAAGCCTGAGTAGTTGCTGGATTCCAAGTGAAAGAATTCTTTTTAAGGAGTGCAGTGAGAGGTGCCACAATCTTTCCATAATTCTTAACAAACTTGTGATAATAACCTATTAATACTAGAAATCCACACAAGCTTTTGAGAGTCTTTGGGTGAGGCCAGTCTTGCATAGATTCAATATTTTTAGGATCCACCATGACGTTGACCTTGCCAACAAGATGACCCAAGTACTCGACTTCTGAAGTGCCAAAAGCACATTTAGATTGTTTCAGGAAAAGTTGGTGTTGAGAGAGTAGATGGAGAACTCGATCCACATGAGAAATATGGTATTTCCATCTTTTGCTATAGATGAGGATATTATCAAAGAAAACTAAGACAAAATGAAGGAGAAAAGGATGGAAGACATGATTCATGAGGCTTTGGAAAGTGGAGGGAGAAATACACAAGCCAAAGGGCATGAACAAAAACTCATAGTGGCCCTCATGAGTTCTAAAGGCAGTCTTAGGAATGTCTGCCTCTTTCATACATATCTGGTGGTAGCCAGAACGAAGATCAAGTTTAGTAAAGAATTGGGCGCCACTCAATTCATCCCAGAGGTCATCAATGGTAGGAATGGGAAATTTGTTTTTAATGGTGGGTTTGTTGAGGGAGCAGAAGTCGGTACACATACGCCAAGAACCTTCTTTATTAAGGATCATGACCAAAGGAGAAGAGTAGGGGATCATACTAGGGTGGATAACACCTGCGTGGAGCAGTTCTTGAATCATTTTCTCAATTTCATTTTTTTTAGAAAAGGGGTGACGATGGGGACAAATATTGGGAGGAAGGCTTCCTAGGACAAGGGGAATGGAATGATCATGAACACCACGGGAAGGATGGAGTCCCTGGGGAGTGGAAAAAACCACTTGATGTTTAGAGAGGATGGATTGGAGGTCCTACAACATAGAGGGTGTCTCTGTAATATTCCAGATATAAAAAGTATGCAGAACAAAAATAAAATGCTAGAAAATGCATATAAACAACAATATAACCATAACAACACCACAATAACACTGAAATGATATCAAAATAACACCAGAAAGAGCACTTTGATTTTGAGATCAATGTTCATGGGCCCCTTCAAGGGGGAAACCTCTAGTCAAGCAAAGATCTATTACAATAATATCCGAGCTAGGGTTCTCATACCCTCGAATCCTATTTATACTAAATATGTATATCAAGAGAACCACTTAGAGGAAGATCCTTCTAGAAGCAGAAGCTTCTATTAGGTCTTCTTAAATTTGACTTATTCTACTTTATTGCAAGGCCTTATTAATATTGACCTTTATTACATCCGAATATATTGTTCTACCTATGTGCGGGTTAGCTCCCTAACAATCTCAGTTGCTTGTATGGCATGGATTTGGGAAATAACACCAAAATGACCTTTTTTTAGCAGATTTTCCATGCGATGGGAACTAATGATCTCTGGGGAACCTATGATGATGCCTTGGAACTTATATTGTTGGATCTCCTGGTCAAACTCCATGGTTAGTTCCTTAAAATCCATGAGAATGGGACCCAAAGTCCTTAGCCTTTATGCACCCAACACAATGTCACAACCACCCATGTCGATAGAAAACATATGAGATTTCATGTGGTAGTCACCAATTTGGAGATGCACATTTTCACAACGCCCTCCACATTTCATGGACCAGCCATTGGCAATCATGATTTGGAAATTATTGACTGTACGGATATAGAAATTAGTTTCTTGGGCAATGCGGTGATGAATAAAATTATGGGTTCTTCCACTATTAACAAGAATGATGACCTTCCTATGCTTGATGTAAATAATTAGATTGAGGGTTTGGGGAGCAGAGAAGCTAGTGAGATCATTTAGGGAAATGACCGGTTCTACTTCGAGAGGGGTTATATCAGTGGGTTCAGGTGACACAGACACAAGGGGAGCTTCAACATCATCTTCTGACACATCCTCTGAGATGGCCATACAAATATTTGGTTCCTTACACTTGTGTCCTAAAAAATATTTGTCATCACAATTATAACAAAGGCCTTTGAGTTGGCGTTCAGCCATTTCATCCCTGGTCAATTTTTGGATCTTTAGTGGAGTAGAAGTAGGAGTAGGATTTATTGGTGTAGTGCGAGGAATAAAGGAGGGTTTTGGGTTTTGAGAAGAGACAACCTGTTGTGCTTCCTTATCTCTTTTAGTATCCTCCACCCAACTCTGAGGCCGAGCCATGAGGACATGGTCACAAATCTAATCCTTGAGGCCACTGATAAAACATTCTCAGAAAAAAGCATTAGACATACCCTCTGTACGAAAATTTAGTCCCTCAAAAGAAGCTATAAAGTCTTCCATTGTGCCAGATTGTTTCAACTTTGTCAAACAGACTAAATGGTTGGTTTCATTGTCAAAGCATTCATAAATCTCTACACAAATTGTGTCCAAGCAACATATCCTTGGCAGGCAGTTTTTCTCCATTGCCACCATTTCCAACGTTCTTGATCTAGATGGAGAACACCATATCGAAGTTTGGCCAACTCATCGGTAATGTCGTACAAAGAGAAATAATTTTTCATTTGAGTTACCCATCCAGTGGGATCTGAGCCATCAAATTTGGTCATATCTACACATGGAAGGCATAGGTCACACTGAAAGTGATGGGGCTGAAAATTATGGGAATGAGAGGAAGTTTCATCTTCAGTATGCAAAGGTGGGTCAGATAAGGGAGGATCTATGCAACTTGGTGCAGATCATCGTAGTGATAGATTCATGATGGGTAGTTATGTCTTGTTTGAGGTCTTGTTTGAGTTCCTCAATTGAGGTGGCAATGGAGGAATGCATGTTTTTATTGATGATGGAAATATTGGCACTGAGCTATCTCACTTCTTGTTGGGTCTCTGTGAAATTAGATTGCAAGGTAGTTAAGCAAGCTTCCAATTCTTGGTGTTGGCACACGGGTAGACCCGGGGTTCAATGCTTCAACAGTGCACCAACAAAACCCTAACTACCAACCCTTTCTGTAACACCTGCAAAGAAGGTGAAGTCTCTCCCAATGTAGAAGCAGGGGGGTTACATGACGCAGGTGTTTGTAACCAAGTTGGGACACAGATTTGTGATAATAACACTTTGCAGAGTACTCTATTAACACTTAGAAGATGACATGCATTTTTTCATTAGCTTTAATAACATCATTGAGCATACCCTAATAGAGATCGACGTAGTAACAACAAATATTAAGCACTTCAACTACTTATCACATAGCACCGAGTTAGATCCAATCATTCATTTATATTTAACACAAGCAAAGCACTAAGAAATAACAGATATATCTATCATACATAACATTCAAGGCACTAAGCAGATTCATAACATAACCAAAAAATCACAAAGCAAACCAAGGACACAAGATATACGTGGTTCACCCTAGTGTGGGGCTACGTCCACCAACTACTTCATATTATTTATTATTCTTCAATCTCTTACATTTAGCTGCTCCTGTGCACTAAGCCACATAGCCAAGCTTCACATAGGACAGGAGATCTGTGAACTGAGCACTAGATCCTCCTTCCAAAACTAGGTTTAGGCACAAAGATGACTTCGTTATCGAGCACAAAGCCTTACATACACATTTTGTTACACAAAGCACCCAAAACTGCTTGCACTTAGCTACCAAGACTTTGCTTCAACAAGACCCCAAAAATCCTCTCCTCTATCTTACATTCTTATTTATTTATACTTTTACAATATCTTACAAAAATACCTAATCATGGGTAAACCCCATGGGCTGACATCCCAAAACCCATTACAAAAACCCTAGGGACCCCTTATTGGTTCCACATAGCCTGCAAAATCTATGAGATCCGCGATCTCAACTCTGCTTGGGTGCTCCTTTCTCGACCAATGTGTCAAAGTCCAAAAAGTGGTCAAACTTGACCAAAGTTTCCTAAAATATTGTTCGAGGGCCAACATGCCCCCAACACCCACCTGTGCTTCATCCCGAGTCACTCAAGTCTAGGAAACACTACTTCGAAGGCCTAGAGCTTAACTTTGGCTACCTCGACTTGCTGCTTTGCCTGAGCCTCCTACTCAGCGAGCTCCTCGATCGTCTTCTCTATAAGAGGCCCTTCCAAGTGTTGTTCTACTGATGCAACAACTTGGTCCAATTGCAATCCTTGTCCTTCAATTTCTTCAAACACCTTGCAGGCTTCATCCTACATAGGTTGTAGCTTCTGCGCGACTTCCATTACCCTGCCCTGGATGGCAGTAATTTTCTACTGCACTGTGCATTTTTCCTAAGATCTCTTCATTCTTTCGACTACGGTGAGTATCTTCATCTGTGCCTGCACGAAGAATGTCTGATGTTGTGCATCCTGTAACTGCACTTGCAGTTTCCTTAGCTCTGGATCTTCTGTGAGGTGTTTGTAATTCTGGGCACTTATATCGCTCAGCTATTTGCACTCTGAGGCGAGGGCCCTTATCCTTATTACTGCAATCTTAGCAGCTTCCTCCCTTTGATCGCGCACTTCCTGTGGGGTGCTCGGTACAGCTTGGATCTCCAACTCTGTTATCCTCTCTTGAAGCTACTGGATGTTCTCAATGAACTTCACCACTTGAACCTCGACCAAATCCTATTCCTCCCGTGCCAAGACTGGGACATAGTGACATGCTTTATTCACTGCTTCTTTGACTGTAGCTCATTTTTCAAGCAGTTTCTCCTTTTCTCTCTGTAGCTAGGCTTTTCCCTCCTGGATCATCGCCTAAAACTCTTCTTTCTCATTTCCATAGGTGGTTACACAATACCGTGCTACTCGTAATTTCTCTAAGACTTCCTCTTTATCTTTTTTAAGGCTTCGGTAGCCTTATCCTTCTCTTCTTGGAATTTCTGAAGTCGAGCCTCTATCGCATCTGCAAGTCTTCTCAATTGGTTTGGTTCATCCCCCAATTCCTCAATCTGTGATGCAGTAGGTACTGTGTGGACCGAACGAATAGCTTGTTGTACTTCGTTCAGTTGTTTTTTGATCCTGTCATATAGTTCATCCTGCTTTGCTCCATATATATGTAATATGTCCTCTGAAGAATCCTCCATGGCTTTGTGGACCAAACTGATGTTGTCTTCTATGAGCAGTGTTTCTAATGGTCGGGGAACCTCCAATGGTCATATAGCTTCATCAGGGCGAAGTCCCATTCTTCGCAGTCCTGTTGCTCCGATGAGGTTCAAATCCTGCGAACCTGCCTCCTATGAGGTTCCAGTCTGTGAAGTCTTCTATTTGGTATCTGTAGCTTCCTTTAGCTTTTCCATATTAGATTTATTTTTACTGAGCTTCCTTCCCTTCTTTCCTATGATCTGGTTCTCTCTAAGTATTTTTGGATTCATCTTTCCATTCTTATTCTTATCTTCTCCTAGTGTAGTGACTTTGCACTGCTGATGTGCTCTCAAAGGGTTCGATATTAATATCCATTCTCTTACTACTTTCTGGGTGGGTGTACTTCTTTCTTGCATAGATAGGTCCTTCAAAACTTCTCACATTCTTTCAACCTTGACAATTAGTTCTCTTGCTTTATGTTGCTTCGACTTATCCTCTCGTTCTTCTATTAGTCGATCTATTTTTCTAGCTATGAAATCCTTAGTTCTTTCTTTTTCTATTATGTAGATTCTTCCTCTGCTTTTATTCTGATCTGATCCTTCTCAATACAATTCCTACCTAGAATAAATGGGAAAGGGGTGATGTTCTCAACAAACTTAATGACTTCAAATTCCTCTTCGGTCGATGTTCCATGGATAATAATAGGTACGTTAGTAACTCTTCCACATAAAGTTATCATCTTACCCTTAAACAATCCTATCCTTCCCAATGAAGGTATAACAGTGGGCTTTCCTAAGATTTCCCAAGTGTATTCTGTCATAATATTCACTTGTGTTTCTTCATCCAAGAAACAGTCTATGTCGAAGTCTTCTATTCTTACACTTATGCATTGTTTTACTTTTAGAATTTCTGGTAAACTAACATCTTTGTACTCATTCATTGTTTCTTTCAACTCTACTAATATAGTCTGATATTTCTCTGATTCTTTCTCTTTATGATTCTCTAACATGCTCTTAGTCTCTTAATTTCCTTCATAGTTTTCTTCTCTCATGTTCATTCTTTCAAATTTAGCAATCATCCTTGGGCAATCCTCAACCTAATGACCAACAATATTACAACAAAGACAGATAAGACTTGTACCAGGGTATTCCTTAGCAAGATATCATGGCCTTTTGCAGTTATAACACAATGTCAATCCTCTTTTTCTCTTGTATGTTCCCCAACATCTTTTGTACTGCGCACTAGGATCATAGTGTTGGACCTACAATTTGCAAAAATTATTTCTAGGTTCCTACATCCACTTGAAAGTCCAAAAATTCTTTCTATGCATAGGAAAAACATGTCTTTATTCATTTCTATTAGCTTTAGTTAGATCAACTCTTTCTTTCAACTACACCCTAGATTTCAAACTAGGACAAAATCTATTAAACATAATTAAATTCATGCTTTCAAAAAAAACAATTTCACTTATCTAACTCTTAACAAAGCACAAAGCTTTACCTCTTTTAATATCTTACCTATTTTCATCAGATCAGACTTCTTTCTTAGCACATATATTCACAAGTCAAGTAGAGTATTGTGCACTTTAGCAGTAGATCTATGCACAAAGCTTCTCTTTTCTTTACTTCAGTTCCCAACAATCACAGTTTCAGGTCCTGACAACGGAACCATTTGTTGGCACAGGGGCATACCCAGGGTTCAACGCTTCAACAACGCACCAACAAAACCATAACTATCGGCCCTTTCATAAACACCTGCGAAGTAAGCGAAGTCTCACCCGAGATAGAAGCAGGGGGGGTTACATCACGCAGGTGTCTGTAACCAAGATGTGACATAGATATGTGATAATAACACTTTGCAGAGTACTCTATTAACACTTAGAAGATGATATGCATTAGTTCATTAGCTTTAATAACATCACAGAACATACCCTAATAGAGATCGGTGGAGTAACAACAAAGATTAAGGACTTCAACCACTTATCACATAACACTGAGTTATATCTAATCATTCATTTATCTTTAACACAAGAAAATCACTAAGCAATAACAGATCTATCTATCATACATAACATTCAAGGCACTCAACAGATTCATAACATAACCAAAAAATAACAAAGCAAACCAAGGACACAAGATATATGTGGTTCACCCCAGTGTGGGGCTACGCCCACCAGTTGTTTCATCTTCTTTATTTTTCTTCAATATCTTAAATTTAGTTGCTCATGTGCACTAAGCCACAGAGCCAAGATTCACATAGGAGAGGAGATCTGTGCACTGAGCACCAAATTCTCTTTCCAAAACTAGGTTTAGGCACAGATATGACTTTTCTATTGAGAACAGAGCCTTACATACACATTTTGTTGCAAAAAGCACCTAAAATTGCTTGCACTTAGCTACCAATACTTCGCTTCAACAAGCCCCCAAAAAGCCTCTCCTCTATCATACATTCTTACTTATTTATACTTTTACAATCTCTTACAAAAAGGCCTAATCATGGGTAAACCCCATGGGCCGACATCCCAAAACCCATTACAAAAACCCTAGGGACCCATTAATGGGTCCACATAGCCCACAAAATCAATGAGATCTATGATCTCAGCTCCACCTAGGCGCTCCTTTCTCGACCAATGTGTCGAAGTCCAAAAAGTGGTCAAACTTGACCAAGGTTTCCTCAAAACTTGGGCGAGCGCCAACACTTGGCTACGGGTATGGGCCATGATGACGAGGGAACTAGAAAGGGGCGAGTAGGGTCAAAAAATTTGTTGAAAAATGATAGGTATGAATGTGATAAGGGTGAAGAGATAAATCCAATGGAATAGGTCTCAAATAATGGTGCCAACAGGATCCACACTTTTTTTTTTTACACATGTGGAGTTATACTCCGATCTGAAGAATACTACAGTGATGAAATGCCCAAATTCTTAATCAGGAACAAATGTGTAGTAATTTGGAAAATCGAATGCAGGAGACATAGTTGCGCGGCAATAGATCTTGTCTTTGTTTTTTTTGTTTTTGTCCCCAAAGGTTAGGTATTCAAGGGTTTGCCCTATGCTATAGCTCTCTAATATACGTGCGGGGTCCAATAGTAGTAGTCATCCCAATATCTCAGGGCACCAACTAAGGAGGATAGACTACACCCTTAGTCGTACTACTCGACTACCAAAGTACTAGAGAGTATCTTCCTGAGTATTGTTCTCGGTGGCACTATAGAAGTCAAGTGGCCAATCGGTTTATCTCTGGAGGGCTTTAGGAAATCTAGGTCAATCCATATATAGGTGTTGTTTGATGTGCTACCACTCGATGGGGTACCAACAGGGGTTACAAGGGTGTCCAATGGATTTGTGCTTAAGTACCACTTGTATTTATTGCATGTATGAATCCCCGATCGTGGTTTTATGTGCATAACGACAGATCTTTGTAGCTCAAAGATGCCAGAATACGTCTCTACTCTGGAAAAAAATTAACCCACAATTTTCTGCCGAGGAAGGTGCTCTGATACCACTTTTCATATTCCAGATATAAAAAGTATGAAAAACATAAATAATAGTTAGAAATGGTAGATGAACAACAATATAACCAGAACAACACCACAATAATACCAAAATGATACCAAAATTACACCAGAAAGAGCACTTTGATTACTGAGAGCAATGTTCACTTGCCTCTTCTAGGGGGCAACCTCCAGTAGATCAGAGCTCTATTACAATAATATCCAAGACAAAAGTTCTCATACCCTCAAATCCTATTTATACTAAATATGTCTATGAAAAGAACCATCTAGAGGAAGATCCTTCTAGAAGCGGAAGCTTCTATTAGGTCTTCTTACATTAGACTTATTCTTCCTTATTTCTAGGCCTTTTTAATATTAACCTTTATTACATCGGAATATATTATTCTACCTATGTGAGGGGTTAGGTCGCTAACAGACTCCTTCGGTAAAATTATAGAAGAAGATTACCCTCGCTTGTCGTTAAGGCCATATATTGAGACAAATATGGAATCCACACAACCAAATTTTAATGACGAGTACATGACTCCTATTCATTCTACTGATATGGTCAATCCAAAACAAACTCTTATTTATTCTATATGGAGAAGTCCATCGAGACGTGACCTTTATGAAAAGTTCAATTTTAGTCGACCACCTTTTGACCCTCTTACCTCTATTGGTGTTGATGCAGGACGGTCAGGTCAGAGTATTAACCATCACATTGAAAAAGTAGTAAATCCTAATGGTATGTCAGTACCAGTCAAAGTAACACTGGAATCATGTTGCCTAGTAATATGCAAGGTACCTTGACAGTTACTCCTACTATAACTCTTCAACCCACATCTCCTCATATTCCAGAGAACCTTGTTGGGACACATGTGCATCATGGAATGAAAAACCCTACCACACACATACACAACTGCGAGACAAATCCTGACTAGCGGGCAACCATCTTCTAGAATACCCATCCCTCCTAGGGGAAAACCGCTCTTACACATACCCACTAGGGGGAAACCCCCTTTTGTTGGTCAAACCCAAGTTATTACCCAATCAATGGTAGGGGGACAACCTTATTTCATTGGAAACCCTCCATAATCCTGGGGACCACCCCAAGGAGGTATTTTTCATCAACCATATCAAGGAGGGTCATCATACCCCAAGCCACAAGGAGGAATACCAAATCCTAATCCTTCTGGATTACATTCTGGATAACCTTTCCCGAGGATCCCTAATCCCACTTGGGGTCCTCAAGGATAACAATATTATCCTTCCCAAGGACCACATCCTTACCCTCCCCAACGACAACCTATTTACCCCCCTCAAGAGAAAACTGTTTATCCACCTCAGACTAATCAAACGACCTATCCTTCCATAGGCTATACTAGTTATCCTCCCCAGGGCCATATGGGTTTCCCTTCTCCTTTCACGAATGTTCCTCAACAAATGAATCCTGCCTACATTGGTCAGAAACAACAGTACATGATATTCACTATAGCATATCAATCCTACAAATCATCGGATCCCTGGATTATTCCTAGTCCTTTAGAATTTGACGCACTTGGTGACACTATGCCACTTAGTCCTGCATAGGCTACATATGACACCATTCAGTCTTCCTCTCCCTCCTCGGACAACCAACATCTGTTAATGTCTACCAGTTATTCGTTGCCATCTTGGTTGGATTCCCTATCCTCTAATTTCAATTACATCCTCCACATTTTTCCATCAAACGAATCTATTGTGGAAATGCTTAATATCGAAGAGGTACCCTAGGATCATAACCACCATCGTCCGTCCTTTCTTCCTAGTTTGGATGAAATTAGAAGGATATACACTCTATCTTTCGTGGTGATGTTGTCAATTCTCTTCAATCTCCAATACTCACCCAGGACACCATCTCCGAGGGGAATTTGGGAAACATATATTCTACGATTTCTATTGACATATCAATCAAAGAAGGTATTATGGAACACATTCATCTAGATGCGAATTGTTCACCTGAAGAAGTGGAAATTTATACCTCTTTGTTCAAATAATTTCACGACATATTTGCTTGGAGTTATGAAGAAATGCCAGGGATAGATTTGTCGATCCTTTTGCATGAGATAAAAACTTACCCAGACGTTAAACATGTACGACAAAAATGTTGCCCGGTTCATCCTAAGAAAACCATTGCCAGAAAGGCAGAAGTTGAAAAACTGTTGAAGTCTGGTTTTATTTATCCTGTCCCCTTAACCGAATGGGTTTCTAACATCATTTTGGTTTCTAAGAAACAAGGGACCATTCATGTTTGCTTCTATTATAGGGATATTCATAAGGCTTGTCCCAAAGACAATTACCCTACACCTTTCATCGACCAAATTATCGATAATTTCGCTGGCAGTGTCATTTTTCGTTCATGGATGGTTTTTTGGGATACAACCAGATTGACATTCTACCAGCCGATTAACATAAAACAACCTTCATTTTCCCTTGGGGGACGTTCACTTATCAGAAAATACCTTTTGGTATTAAAAATTTTGGAGCTACTTTCTAGTGAGCCATGTTATATGCATTCCACAACATAAAACATATTGTGGAACCCTACCTCGATGACTTACCCACTCATTCGTCTCATCGACAAGACAACCTTGGTCACCTACGGGCCATTTTTCTTCGATGTCAATTTTACCACATCCGTTTGAACCCCCACAAATGCATATTCATTGTCGAATCAGGTCGACTCCTCGGATTCGTCATCTCCAAATATGGGATTAGGGTGGATCCCTTAAAATTTAAAGCTATCCTCGCTTTACCCCCTCCCAACAATCTAACCCAATTGCAAAGTTTGCAAGAGAAGGAAAAATGTATTCGTTGTTTCATTTGTAATTAAGATAAACTCACTAAATGATTTATGAGATTGTTGCAAAAAGACACTCCTTTCATCTGGGATAACACTGCTCAACGCCCATTCGATGCCCTTAAACATGTCTTAACAAACACACCTCTTTTGCACCCACCAAATTATGCGAAAGACTATATCCTTTATTTGGTTGCCTCTAATGCCACTATTGCTATGGTGTTAGTTCAAGAGGATAATAACGGTGACAAACATGTGATCTACTATTTGAGTAAGAGTCTATCTAGTCCTAAGCTCCGATGTTTGCATGTTGAAAAGTTATCTCTAGATGCAGTTATTGTCATCCAAATATTTCGCCATTACATCCTGTTACGCACTACCATGTTCATCATAGACTTGAACCCCATGTACCATATATTGACTTGTCAAGTCCTTGGGGGAAAATATTCCAAATGGATCGTTATTCTCCAATAATTCGATCTTGAGTTTTCCAAATCAAAAGCTAAAACATCATTGGTATTTGCGGAATTGATATGCAATCTTCCCTATACTGATGAAGATATTGATCCAAGTGATTCTCTTCCTAACGAATCCATGTTCCTCATTAGTACGTCTGACCCTTGGTATGGAGATATTCTTCTCTATATCCAAATGCAACGTTTTCAACCAGACATCTCACGTGACAAACGTCATCGTATTCGACACCACCTCATCATTGGTGACACTTTGTACCATCGTGGCATTGATATTTTCCTACGACGTTGTTTAACCTACGATGAGGCTGAACAATTATTAAATGACCACCACCTTGGATCTTGTGGCAGTCATCTTTCTAGGATGGCTACAGCCCATAAAATCTTACGCGTTGGTTATTTTTGGCCTTCTATATTCAAGGATTGTATCGAGGCTGTCAAAAAATACACACCCTATCAAATATTTAAAAAAACAATCACATACCCACCCTTCTCCACTTCATCCCATTGTTTTTGTCGGCCCCTTTGCAAAATGGGGCATCCATTTTATGCAATTTAATCCCACCTCAACCTAGGGGCATGGTTATATCATCGTTGCCTTCGATTACTTCACTAAATGGGTTGAGTCTATGCCTACATTTATTAATGATGGTCGTACTGCAACACTCTTTGTTTTTAACCACATCATGACTCGATTTGGTGTCCCGCAAGCTATTATAACCGATCATGGCTCACACTTCCAGAACCAGATGATGAGTGAGTTGCACGTCAAGTTGGGTTTTTGTCATGAAAATGCATCCCTCTATTATCCTTATGAAAATGGACAACTTGAAGCCATCAACAAAGTCCTAAAGACCATGCTCCAATGCATGGTGGGAACAAACAAAAGCTCTTGGCACTTGCAACTTTTCTCCGCACTCTGGGCCTATCGCACTTCGATGAAAAATGCAACTGGATTCACACCATTCTAGTTGGTATATGATATAGAAGTGGTGTTACCAATCGAATGTGATATCCCTTCATTGAAACTTACCATAGAACTCCTACCTCACACTTCCGCTAAAGAAGAATGATTCTTGTATTTAACCAAGTTGGATGAAACCCATCCTGATGTTGCTCTCATCAACAAGACATATAAAAAACGAGTGAAAAGTCAATATGACAAATCCGTTCAACCTCGTGCTTTTGCATAAGGAGACTTGGTCCTAGTTTATGATCAATCTCACGATAAGATGGGGATAGGAAAGTTATAACCCCTGTGGCACGAGCCTTATATCATAAAACATGTGCTACATAGAGGTGCCTATGAGTTAGTAGACTATGATGGAATATCTCTCATTGAGTCCTAAAATGGGATTTACCTCAAGAAGTATTATGCATAGAATATCTTTCATGTGCGTTTTTGTACATTATTGTACTATATACTTTTTACTTGGTGTGTCTTTTCTTTTGCATGCATGAATTTTGTCTCAGATGCTTATACTTTGTTTTGTGATTGCATGCATAGATGACATCTCCCTTTCCCATATTTTTTGGGTTTGCGGATGACTCTAGTCGACACACCCAGAACATTGCTTCTACAACTTGAATCATCTACCACTCTAGCAAGTTGGTGATTTCGTGAGGAATTTTTCTCGGATCTGCGACAAATAACATGGAAGAATATTACATCTTCATTAGACACTTAACTGAATCATCCTCTCCAGGTATAACTCATTTGATTATTATCCTAGACTCCCAAGTCATGGCTTGTCAGCTTAATCGATAGTACATCGTTCGAAACCCAGTCTTACTACGTCTCCACCTAAGGGCTCGTTGTCTTGAAAGATCGTTTGATTTTCTCAAATATAGGAACATACCTAGATAAATCAATACAACTTTGGATTTGTTATCTAATTACATGTTGGATCGGTATCTTGCGCATAGATAAAAAAAATTGAAAAAACATAAATCATATCCACATAGAAAAATCACATAATATAAAATGCAACATTAATAGGAACTGCAAAACTCGTATATATATATATATATATATATATATATTCATGCGTGATAGAAAAATTTTGCTTAAAATACATCATCAAAATGTACATAACGGGGAAAAAAAGATTGGGCCTTCATGCCCATAACATCGTCATGAAGACTACAATATCAACTAAGGACCCTAATCATCCTCTTGTATCAAGTTGTGCTCTACATATCACACTACTTCTCATGTCACCTGACGAAGAAAATGGTTGAGACTTTCAGGAACCCCAACCATATGTCATTGCAAGTGTAGAGGCACATCTTGCGTCAGAGGTTCCTCTGAGGGAAGTACCAGGTCTTCGCTACCTTTCAATTCCACCCCAACTTAAGGTAAGTCCTCAATAACCACTAACGGTCTTCTCCACCATGCGAAGAAGTCAGTAGTGAATATAAATAATGAAGGCTCTTTCCCCAACCTAGGCGATAGGTTAGTCCACCTCTCCATATGAGGCTCAGTCATGGGATGTGCTATCAATGCAACCTCTGGATGCATCTGAGGAACCCACTCTAAGAAAAATGAAACTGAAAAATAACCATACCCAAATTGCTTTTTTCTTCTGGTCCTACATTTGGATATTTGTTCCTTGACATTTCTAAGGGACCCTGCACTTCAGTTGAAAAAGCTTGGCTCTAAACATTGTAGGGAATACAAAATCTGTGATTTCGAGGCCAAGTGAGCACTAGTACTACCCTCCAATTCGGTGATGGTGAATAGAATCGATCAAAGTGCCAAGTCTCTTACATATTTTATCACGATTCAACCACCCACCAACCACGATCTGGGTATGAAATGCTCAAAAACATATGCATCGGCTGGTTGAGAAGTTTCCCGGTGTCCAGACAAGAGAATGGGTCCCCCTCTCCTCGAGAGCCCTGTCAGAAAATATACATCATATAGCTCGATTTCAAGCATGTGCGGTCTGATGCGAAATTCTTTCTCAACATCGTCCCATAGGCCAATCAAATACTCAAGTAGTAGTACTTCCTTTCTCATATTTTGGAGCTTGAAATACTTGAGTAACCCACAATTTTGCAAAGATTCCCTCGCTTGAGGGTCTTGGAGAGCAGAAATATCATAGAAATAATGTTCATTCTCTTTCCACTCTATCATGGCTAAGAAACAGATGAAATATGCAAATGCAACATTTAAACATAATTAGTCAAATTTTTTATTGAAGAAAAATGCCTCTATTTAGCCCAAAAGTCAAAATAATTTTGAGTTCTATGCCTATCACTCCCTCAAAACCACCTACAAAGTGCTAGAGCTCGCTAAGAATATGCACCAATGCACTTAAATCTCAGTCGGCTCACCCCTAGGTGCTTTGAGGGAGCGTCGATTTGGTTCAGTGCTCTAGGGCTTCCTAAGGACCCTAGAACACTCAAAACAAAAGCTAAAATATAGTTAAAAACCATGAAAAATGATGAGGGGGGAAAGATGACCAACTTGGTCTTGATGAATATGGAAATGATCACTTAGAGCTCCCACAGTCGACATTCGAAAAATGCTTCCAAAAGGTGGAAAATCCAAAATACAGAGGAGATTGGTAAAAAATCAAATGGTAAATGAAATTTTGACCTATTTCACTATTTGATAGGTTCATTTTTTATATTTATCCTTATTATAAAGTCATTTTTTTGGTTTTTAATCTTTTTTCGAGAAGTTACTAATGCTTTGGGCCTAGAACAATTTGTTTTTACTGGATTTCGAGCAGCGTCTTTCAGTAACCTTGTAACACTGGTGAGCATAATCTTTGTTTTTTCTCGTGCTCGCAAAAACATGAGAATGTAACCGAATATACTTTTATCACTTTTTCGGACTCGTAAAGGTTATATGAAAAAGGAAACCCTTGGATTCATCTTTAAGATCTTTTCAGACTCTCTAAATATGAAAAGATCGTCGAGTGATCTTGCTTCCTTTCACGCTTGTTAAAAGGTCTCGAAAGGGCATCTTTCGAGTAAAAAATTATCTCTTTTTTGGACCTCGGGGACTAACATTATGAAAAATGACAACCCTAGAGTCACCTTTAAATTATTTTCATATTCTCTAAACATGAAAAACCATCGATTTTTCCTTCTCTGGACTCGCTAAAATTACACATTGAAGGGCCCATACGGGAACAAACCCTTACTTCTTCCATTTAGTTAAAAAAAGGAAGAGGTACTTACCAGAGGTAAGATATATCGAGCATGTGTTACGCTCCTCAATCTCATTAAAATAAAAAGAGGTACTCATGTATCTGGATGGGGGAAAAATTGAAGGACGTAAGTCAAGTTTTTTGAGAATTTTTACAAACAACTCTTGTAGTCTCCCTTGAACAGGACATTTGTTTTAAAATTCATCCTAAACACTTGGATAATATTCTAAACCTCTGTACTGAACCAATCCTATAATTCTTTCCAATCATTTAAGTCATCCGAAGAATTTCACATCACTTGTTGCATTATGTTTTGGTCCACTCTGATTTTATGTTGCCAAGTCTCATGTCATGCCTAAGTGTTCAAGGGAAGTATCCACCTCGAGATTCAACCATAAAAAAATTACCATTTTCCATACCCATGTTAGTCTATGATTCAATCACTATATCTCATCACTTTTCTGTGTCAGTTTCTTGTTGATGATGGGGCATACATCAGGGCCCTCCTTCGACGAGTCTTTTCCTGTCGAATTCAACACATCATCCGAGAATCATACTTAGGATCCAGTTAGTACCTTGGGACCTGCATGCCTCAATGGAATGCCTCCTCACTTCCAAAAGTGGGTTTACATTGTTGAACTCTGATTAGATGATTCCACAAATGTTCGGCCTCAACTCATTTATTCACATTCTTTGGAATGTACTAGGATACCTTGGGAATCATTGACATCATTGGTGATCTCCTCGCACTTGTTAACAGTATACATCAATGACCAATAATCAAGTGGTTTCTACCATGTTTGACATCAACTCATTTATTCACATGGATATATTTGTATCATGTCAGACTTGGGATGAAGACCCTGGGTTGAGCATTCACTCTGTCATTCCCTTTACCTAGGTTGCGAAGGAGATCATTTGAAGATACTGATATACTTATGTTGTCACATAGTTCCACGTTGTATTGGTCTGTGGCTATGTCTTATCATCTCATATCTCCACTGTGTATTTTGTGTGGCTACGATCAGTCCATGTCATAGAAGTATGGATCCACATTGTATCACTGGTGGTCATACCCTTAGTCAATATCATGGATCCGCAATGTATTTTTTGGCGGACATACATTAAGTCTTTTATTACCCAAGCATAAGTATGCATGTCTTGGGTTTGAAACACATGATAAAATTTGTTTGATGGTTGTTTGTAGCTTCTACCAGGTTTTCTGACTCCATACCCTTGCTTCGAAAAATCTACAAAGTGTTTTGATCATCAACTTTCATATTCTGACTTCACACTTTGAGGGGAAATATGTTACATGTCAAAATTCCTCACTTCGATAATGTCACATTATCATTGTCGCAAGTGTCACACTTTTGTCACAAGTCGTGAATGTCGCATTTCTTGTTATGCATATGTCGCATTGCAAACGACACCTGGAAACACTTGATACATCCTCTAGAACATGTTGGAAGGATAAGACACATCATTTGACAGACGAAACAAAGTGTTTTGCTATGAGAATTGGTCATCTTGACAATTTTTTGGAATATCAATGCTCCCCTGATCATATGTAGGGAGTGATAGCACTCTCTTTCCATCTAGCAGGGATCTTTGCAATGCTCTGTGGCCCATTTTGAATGAGGGTCGATTGGTTTAGAAAATCATGGGAAGAAATCCCCCTTTTCTCTAAGGATAGCTAGAGATTATTCGAGTTGGTTTGGCTCGAATATAAGCTTTAGGTTGCATATAAGGGAGATGCCAGAACTGATGGAGTCATATCCTCAACTTATCCCAAATATAACCAAGGTGGTTAAGCCTCTCAAAGCCTATAAAGGAAGGAATTCTCATGGTGAACGAGGAAAATAATCATCAAAATTATTGTCATTCTAATCGTGGATCTTTCGAGAAAGGGTTTGGATAAGGAGGATTTGGAGAAGTTGCTCCAACACCATCCATGATTGTAAGTGTCTCTTTCAAGTTCTCATCAATATACTTGGCCTATTCCCTTCTAGTTTGTGTATCTTACATATACTTGTCTATTTAGATGAAGTTGTTTAATCCAATATGCTAGAGTAGGAGTTTCCTTGTGTCTCTTTGTTGACTGTAGTTTTGAAGGTATCAAGCTATGTGAAAGAGTTTGGACATCAAGCTCACATTGGAGCAGTGAGGACAAACATCGAAAATAGGTACGATCACCTTTTTCTCCTTCTCTTTTTTGGCTAGTTAGACAAATATAAAGGGGATGTTATCGTCCATTTGTATCTTTCTCTCTTGGTATTAGGGGTCTAGAATCCAAGGGGATATCCACCTGTCCTTAGGAGAATTATTCCATAACACTCCCTGCCTCCTCCTCTTTTCCCCTAGTTCCACCTCCCTCACTCTCTGTCCATCTAAAGGTGAGGCATGTCTCACAACAAATAAAGGATACATGTGCAAAAGAGAAATGTAGCCTCGTCTATAAGGTGAGTGTTAATTTTTTGTTCTTCTTCCAATGGAATCTTACTTATATGAGTACTTATATAAACATGACCATGACCTAGACCATGAACTAGACCTAGACCATCACCTATAACCCCCTTAGCTCTAT
>JZKD02S1385946.1:552884-567636 GCA_000966675.3 Picea glauca
ACCTCCAAACGGTTCATTGCAATCTCAATATCTATTTGCCTCTAAACGGTCCTTTCAATTTGGTTGCACTGCAATATCATAATCTCTAAGGTGAGGTAGGTTCTGATTTTGTTTTCCTTAGTGGCTCTAATCCATCCACAGAGACTTCCCTAGGTTTCTTATAAAGGCTCTCAATGTCGAAGGACACTTGGGTAGGATCCGAAACATGTGGAGGTTTTGCATAAGGCTTGGTTCTTGTGCTCTGGGTACTCTTCCAAAAGGATACTTTACCAAATCGATTGGCTCCCCTCTTGTTTGTGGGAATGATTGGAAAGTCTTGCTGCATTACTTCTTGGAGATTTTTAGGTGTAGGATCAAGAGAGAGTGAAGGCATTGGGGGGTCAACAATAGGCTTATTTTGGTCTTTGCTCTTGGTCTTTTTACCCGATGAGGAAGTAGGGATATCAACAAGATTTTGGTATTGTTCTAGCAAAGAGAGGGCTTGTGCAAGGGAGTTTGGATTTCTTGGAGAGTGAGGCTTGGATGGAGAGATGGTTTTTAGGCTAAGTGGAATTTTGCCGGTCTTAACTGTCAAGTGAGGGTTTGCAAATTGGTAGATAAAGGCATCCCAAGTTTTCCCTTATTTCTCTAACTCGGCTAGAAAAAGGAGTTTGGTCAAGCCATGGTGAAAGAGACTATTATGGGGGTTAGTCACATTCTTCCTCATTTGAGAGGACATCTTCTCCAAGCTTTTGAGAAAATAAAAGGGGAAGTTCAAGGGTTTATTGAACAGAAAATGGGCCAACAATCTAAAATGACAAGCTTTGAAAGTAGAGTATCTACCTTCACATGTAATTAACCTTGTGATGACGATGAGGGGGTTGATCAATTATGCCTTTATCCACTCCTTAGCATACCCTTTTTCTCCTGAAATGCTCTCAAATTTGGGCTTAAACACCCTGTTATAACTTGAGCGTGGCAATTGGTGGTTTTTGAACCATCGATCTCCCATTCTTGGGAGCTTTGTTGCAACAACTATGGACTCTTTTGTGACTTCAAAGGTAAGAGACCCTACATGTGCAGTCTTACAATAGAAACCAACTACAAATTGCATAGAGAGGCCATCATCGTGGCCCTGCAAGGTAGATAGAAATGGCCCCCAGCGAACACGTAAAAATACTTCTTTGGATTGTGCAAATTCGGGAATTGCAAACAAGTCTGCATAGGAGGAGGGTTTGTATCTCCTAGGAATTATCAAAGAGGTGGATTTAACCCAAGCAAGGGATCGAACAAGCCAAGAGATGGCACGAATTGGGCATGTTCTGAGTGCAATTTGAACAGAGGATGAATTGGCAGAGGTTGGGCGTGATTTCTTAATGCAAAGGAGAGAAAATGGCAAGGGCAAATGAGATAATAGAGTGCCCAGCCCGATTTTGGATGTTCTTATGGTGGAGTATGTTGCCCACATGTGCACATGAGCTTCCATGTGTGGGAAATGTGAATTCGATGGCAAGCTTTGGAGCAAATGTAGTAGTGTGTGGTTAGATCAATGTCCAAGTCTTTTGACTTGGACATTTGATCATCAACATATGAAGCATCTTTAATCAATGTCTGTAACCAATTTAATTGAATGTAATTGATTTCCAGTTACCTGGAATCTAGGACAGTTACTGGTATTCAATTCAATGGCACTTCATTCGGCACTTCAAACGACATCTCATCTGACACCTCATACGGTACTTCATCCGGTACTTATGTGTTAAGTGCATTTTCGCCTCTTATAATGGATAACTTTCAATTTTGAAGTGTTTTTGACAACCACAGTGGTTCATGAGCAGAGGCAGAATGCTCCATGATCACTCATTCTTTTTGCATATGACATATAATGTCAAAACCTATAATGAACGGGTTATAGAAAGCATAAAACATGTGTTTTCAAACCTACAATATGCAGCTTGTAATGGAAGATAACCAATAAAGAGTGGTTTGTTAAGTATGTGTTCAGTAATTTATAGCACACATGAGTTAAGCATTTCAAAAATAACATGAATATCAATGTAATAACATGTATCATGGTAATAATACAAAAAATATTGCAAAGACTTATTTCTTTAGGCAATGATCATTTGTCAGCTCATGAACCCCTCTCCCACACCTAAGTATTGTGACACCTCACAATCAAAAGTATAGGAAACTAGTCAGTATCCCCCAATAGTTGAAGATTTACAGTATGTCAAGTGTAAAGATGAAATTTCATAGATTGGTCTGACGAGACAGTTAGGAGAAGGCCCCACCTATAGGATAAGAGATCCTATATATAGATAAGAAGAGGCAGGCAAGAGAGTTTCAAGATAGTCTTAAAGTTATTTCCCAATGGCAAGTGTATGGAGTTCATTAAACTTTGATTAACCACACATACTTCATCTCAGCTTTGTCTGCAAGTAATGCCATACATCAGGACAAGTTTAGATTTATTATTTATTTTTGTCATATTACCATCCTCGCTAGGTAGAATTCCCCGCTGCAAGCAAGCTTGTTCAGTACTCCGACAGGTTTACCTAGTCATACCACAGATCGGTACCTACTACCAGTAGACCTGTTCAGTATCCCGGTGGGTTATCCTCTTAAACCCTCAGAGATTGGCCCTCCATCTTTTAATATTTTTAATATAAGATTTCTTATGCAAGAAGATGGGGGGACAACTCTAAAAATAACTTTTTCTTTCTTTTTTTTTCAATTGGGATGGTATTTATGTTAGAGGATGACTTTTTGTTATATTGTTTAGTGGTTTTCCTGATGTAAGGGGTACTTAAGCGGACGTGGCCTATCTAAAGATTTGATATAATCAAGCTATTTAGTGTATGGTGGATGGTACCATCGAGAAAGAACAAAAAGGTATCTCTAGGCTCAACTTACTTTCTTCTTTTGTAATTATTATGATGTTTTCATGACTAACTGTTAATTAGACCTCCTTGTTACTCTTTGATAAAGACACTTGACTCACTTACTTAGGTTTCTTGGAAAAACTATACGAGACACCTCTAGGCTTGATAGTTATGGTATCACTTCCTTATACAGTGGTGAAGAGTTTCAAGAGCAACTGCTTTAGAATGCCTTAAAAAATGAGAATTTTTGCAAAAACATGGTTAATTACAGTAAGTCAATAGTCATCTAATGCTTTAGCAGACACAAAATTCAAGTATAACAATATTTTGAAGAAATTGTGTACTCTCGTTGAAATAATTACTTAAAGAAACCTCTAGAATTACCTTATTAACAAATTTCAAAAACTATTTACATATATACAGTAAGAAATTTATAAAAAAAAAATCAAGAACAAGGGGCAATTTCCCCATCTACTAAGGCCAATGCCTTTTCAGCTGACATGACCTATAGAAAATCCTCTCTGGAAATGGGCTTATGATAAAATTTAAGTCGGTGTCCATTTACCACAAAGGAGACTTGTCCATTGTCAATTATTTTAATTTTTACAGCTCCATTGTCATATATAGTGTCTACCTCGTAAGGGCCCAAACAATGGGTGGTAAGTTTGCCTTTGAAGGTTTTGAATCGGGAATCAAACAATAGGGCCCAATCACTAGGCTAGAAGTGCTTCTTCTTAATAAACTTTTCCTGCCACTTGCTCCTTTGGTTTTGGACTAATATCGTCCGTTGGATGGCATCTTGCCTGATTTCATCCAATTCATTCAATTATAGGGCTCGTTGCTTCTGAGCCTCATCCAGGTTCAATCCTAACTCTGCGGAAATACGGAAGGTCCTTACTTGGAATTCTATTGGTAAAAGTACTTGTTTCCCATACACTAGCTCATAAGGGGTATGCCCAGTGGTATTCCTCCAGGTAGTTCGGTATGCCCACAAAGCCTCTGGGAGCCTATCATCCCAATCCTAGTGATGTAACTGAACAGTCTTGGTCAAGATGGCTTCTAGAACTTTGTTTGTGGATTCTACCTGAACAATGACTTGTGGGTGGTATGGAGAAGATTTACGGTGTTTAATCCCATATTTCTCTATTAGCTCTTTCATCATATTGGAAATAAATTGAGTGCCTTGGTCAGTAACAATTTCACGAGGGACATCGAAGCGGGTAAATATGTCTTCATAGATGAATTCGACAACAGACTTCTCTGTATCCCTAAATAGGGCTTTTTCCTCTACCCATTTGGTGACATAGTCCGTACAAACCAAAATATAGTTCTTCCTATGGGACATGGGTGAAATTGGTCCTACAAAGTCGAGGGCCCATTTTTCGAAGGGTTCTATCATCACTTGGGATTGCAAAGGAATTTTTTCAGATGACGTAGGTCTACCTATCCTTTGGCAACCATCACAACTTCTCACATACTTGGCAGCATCTTTGAAAATGCTAGGCCAATAGTAACCTGAATGTAATACCTTATATGATGTGTGTTTGTCAGAGAAATGGACACCACATGGTCCATCATGACAACTTCGTAGTATTTCAGGTACCTCATCCTCTCGGACACATCTACGAATAATCAAATGAGGACCGGTGCGAAAAAGATCATGACCAACCCAAGAGTAATTATCACTTTGTGTAATAATTTTTTGCTTTTCATGAGGTGACAAATGAGATGGTAATCTCCTAGTAGCCAGATAGTTTTCCATATCTGCAAACCATGGGGTATTGACAAACTATCATGGAAACTATCATCTACAGGGATATCATCATCCTCATTTTTTATTCGGGAAAGAAAGTCAGCTACTACATTATCCTTTCCAGGTTGGTCAAGCACAGTGATATTAAATTCTTGCAATAACAAAAGCCACCTAGTCACTCAACCATTAGTTATAGGTTTGTTCATGAGGAACCTAATGGCAGAATGATCGGTGTGTACAAATACCTCATAGCCTATAATGTAATGACAAAACTTCTTAATAACATGAACAACTGCCAAGAATTCCTTCTCGGTGACTGTGTAGTTCAACTCGGCATGGGACAAGTTATTGCTTACAAAATAGATGGCATAGGACTCTTGTTCCTCTTTCTGCCCTAATACTCCTCCTATTGTTGTGTCGGAGGCATCAGTGGATATATGAAATGGGAGAGTCTAATTGGGCCCTCTAAGAACTAGTGCCATAGACAGCTTAGCTTTAAGGGTTTCGAAGGCAGTTTGACACTGCTCAGTCCAAACAAAATCAACATCTTTTATTAGTAATCCAAACATAGGTGCAACAATCTTTGTAAAATTTTCAATAAACTGTCGGTAATATCCAGCATGTCCAAGAAATATTCTCACCTCTTTCTAAGTCTTGGGGGGTGGAAGTCTGACATTGACCTCAATATTTGCAGGATCAACTTTCATCCCTTCAAATGAAACATGATGTCCTAGAACCACTCCTTCAATTAACAACATTTTGAATTTTTCATGGCTCAGAGATAGGTTCATTTCTTGGCATCTGATGAGGACATTTTATAAGTTTTCTAAGGCTTCCTGGTAAGTGTTTCCATAGACTGTGAAGTCATCCATGTAGACCTCCACACAATCATGAACAATATCGACAAATATCCCTAGTACTGCTTGTTGAAATGTGGCAGGAGAATTACACAATCCGAATGGTAAGACCCTATAGGCATAGGTTCCCCAAGGACAAGTAAAGGTAGTCTTGTCCTGGTCCTCGGGTGCTATAAAAATCTGATTTTACCTGTTGTACCCATCTAGAAAGGAGAAATACTTCTTTCCAGACAAGGTGTCTAGAACTTGGTCAATGAAAGGAAGAGGAAAGTAGTCTTTCAGAGTGGCTTTGTTGAGTTCCTGAAAATCAACACAAATTCTCCATTTCCTGGTCACTTTCTTTGGAACCACTACAAGCGGGGATACCCACTTATTGTCAAAGATGGGATAGATAAATCCGGCATTTAACAACTTTTGGATTTCCTCCTTGACTATGTCTTTGAGTGTTGGGTTCATCCTTCTCTAGGGTTGTCTAATAGGTGTTACCTCCCCCTGGGTGTATATATGATGGATGCATGTGTCAAGGTGTATACCCTTCATGTCAGTGTATTCCCAGGCAAATGCTCCTAATTTCTCTTTAAGGATATCTACTAATTATTTCTGTTGGTTTGTATCTAGCCCGGAGTTTATATGTAAAAATTTCCTTGGACTAATCTCTTAGGGCATAGTATAAGACATGGCAGATTCATTTATCTCAAAAATAAAAGATGTCGAAGAAAAAATGGATGGATCCAATTGTTCTTGAAATTCTTCCTCAAACATATACTCAAATTGGGGAAAAGACTGTGGAAAATCCACACATGTGATAGAAGAAATGAATTGGTTTAGCACATTTTCGGTTGTGTGCTCCTGAAGTGCCCATGCCTGGTCACTCGACAATACGGGTTCTTCCCAGTCCTCGTTCTCGTATGGACATTGAAGCCACCATATATTCTCCATAATAGGTTGAGTTGGAGGGTACATGGTGAGCTTCTGGATAGAGAGACCATTTGAGATGGTCATTTCTCCTTCTCTACAACCAATAAATGCATTGGTTGTGGCTAGCCAAGGTGTTCCAAAAATAACGGGATGACCTCTGGCAAGATCCTTTGAATGATTGACAAGGAAATCTACTGGGTATTCCCATGAGGCTAAAGTAACCATGAAATCATCTAAAATCCCTTTAGGTATAACCCTAGTCTTATCTGCTAATTCCAAGATGGTTGGGGTAGGCCGAAGAAGAGGTTGTAAATGTAATTGTTCCAAGGTACCATCAGTCATAAAATTGATGGCTTCTCCTAGGTCTATGAGAGTGTTTCTGATGGAGACCTCATTAATAGTTATAGTCACTACGGTGTTTCCTGGATTCTCATATTTTGCTAGCTTTGGCTGTTTTGATATGTACTCGGAGACTCCCCCTACCAAATGTATTGTAGGAGGGTCCTTTTTCTTCCTACCTGGATTTTTAACACACAATTCGATCACTACCTTACTATAGATTGCAATGTCTTTAATGGCTTGAAGCAGAGGAATCTTGACATAAATATTTTTCAACTCATTCAAAATGTCAAATTCCGGTTGGGTGGTAGGTTTCTCGATCACCAATCGGTCTGGATAGGGAGGGACCTTCGTAATTTGTGAAGGTTCATTTTGGGGAAGCTTAGGTTCTTGATTCTTTGGGATAATAACATCTTCCCACCTAGTGTCATCCATGGGTTGTTGGGTGGTTTATTCTTCTTCTTCTTCCTGGATGACTACTGAAGGTCTCTGCCTATATAGAACTTTTCTCGATCTTAGTTGAATTTCTTGAAATGGAACAGGAGTAATAACATATGTTGGGAAGGCCTACATCTCAACATTGTTAAGAGGTTGAGGGGGATTATTATTGGGGTTCATCACTGGTTATGCCGGTAATAGTGTTGGTCTCAGGGAGATTTCATTTTGATATTGTAGCAGTTGTTGTTGTGGAATAGGAGGTAAAGGTGGTGGAACAAAACCTGGCAGAAGTTGTAGAGTGTTTGGTGGGAATTGAGGATAGGGATGGTTGGACATAGGGATAGGTGAAGCTTGAGGGTTTCCTAGATTGTCTCCTCCTCTCCATCCTTGAAGCCAAGGATGTTGATACTGAGTAGACCAGTTTTTCCAATCTAGTGGGTTCCATTGTTGTTTTTGTTGATAATAGGGTGGAACTTGGGATTGTAAATCTGGGTATGCAGGTTGGTTCCTAGGCTTCCATGGCCTTCTAGGTCCATAATAAGACTCCCCAGGATATCCGCTCCTATAGATGGATAATAAACCGGGCAAGGATGGACATTTCTCAGTTGAATGGTCTTCTGTGCAGAAGCCACAAACTGAAATGTTATCTAATGGGAATTCCCTTGAGGAATGCTTCCTCCTGCACCTTGGGCAATATATGCTCATGGATGCATTTTCCTCCTCCTGTTTTTTATTTTATTTTAAGGGTGTCCAACTAGGAACCTATTGTGCTTAGGATGTCTATCTTGAAGTTTTCTAGAAGGTTCCCTATATATTCTCTTGTAATACCACTTGAACTAACTGGCTTTAAGCTTCTATTGTAAGGGTCCTAAACATTCTTTGTTTTTTTGGCTCTACTCGTTGAGTAGTTTTTACACATTTCACATATCTCGAAAAATGGTTTATGAGAGATGTCACCTGATTCCATCAGGTTAAGCATATCTAGATATTCTTCTGAAATTCCCTTAAAGAAAAGAGCCCTAACTGCATCCTCTGGGAGGTCATGGTATTTTGACTTCTGGGAGATATAACCAAATGTTTCCATATAGTCTTCAAGGGTATCATATTCAAATTGTTGGACTTTAAATATGACATTACAAGACTCTTTGGTCTTGAAGTAGTCCTGGTACTTCTTAATAAAGATGTCTTTCATGGCTTCCCAAGACCTAATACTGGATTCTCCCAACCCCATGAACCATCTTAGTGCAGAGTCTTTGAGGGTGGAAGGAAAGAATTTTAATTTCTAAGCATCTTGCACATAGTTCTATCTCCTACACAAGATGTCAAATTCAAATAGGAAGGTGTCTGGATCTTCATTGTTTTTACCATAAAAGGTAGGCAGTGCTGAGAGAGGAATATTCTTCATGTTGACATTTGGGGTGGTGCCTAAAATCGGAAACCCGAAGGTAGTTTCCGTTTGGTTTCCAGTTTCTTCTTCCTCCCCATTTATTACATTGTTATGGTCCTCTTGATCACCCATATTGGCTTGGTTTCCAAAAAGAGAGTACCTAGATGGTTTTATCTTTGAAGAGAACAAGGTTTCTCTTTGATGGAAAAGTCTTCCTACTGGTTGGATATCTGGGACTCTACTCGAGCCAATTGACATTATTGGTGCCAAAGTTTCTGTGTCAGTTTGAGAGATAATCATGTTGGATGAACTACCAAACAAAAGATTCACCTATTCAGGGTCTATGATATCTTCAAAATTAGGATCCCCTGGTGGTGGTGTAAAAGAAAAGGTTATATTGTTTGGTTTTGTGGAAGACTCGAGTGGTCTTACTTCCTTTCCTAATATGATTGATGCTTCAATTTCTTGTTCTATAGTGCTCCCTCTGTTAGTCTTCTCAGAGACTATCTAAGCTCTTTGGGTTGAGCTAGCTCCTATTTTTCGGTATCGGTTTGCGGATTTTATAAGAGGAACATTCCTTCCCCCAAAGAGATTGGAAGGAACCTTAGTTGAAAGGTCTGATTTAGATTTAATGTATCTACCTTGTGGGTCTCTAGGCCTATTCATGAAAGAAATCAAAAACAAAAGAAAAATCTACCATTTGGTTTCTAGGTCTATCTATGAAAGAAAATAAAAAGAAAATTAAAAACTACCATTGGGTTTGGGGGAGCCTGCAATAGCAGATGCACAGGTTCTTACCTCTCATCTTAAAGTTCCCCTGCCACCAATCTAATGCTAAGGTCTAGGAATGATCTATTGCCTAACTACTTTTTACCTTGAGACAACTCCCTGGAAATGACGCCAAAAATGATGGGTGTTCTATATGCACTAAAAAAACACTAAAAACCCTCAATTAAATTGTCAACCCGAGGTAAGTAAACTTAGAGTTGTAGAAAAATATATGCCAAAGGTAGAAGGTTGGTAGGAGTATAGTCTAACAAATGAAGGCAACTATCTAAGGTTAATCTACTCAAGCAAACCTATCTAATGAGCAAACTCTACTTTAAACTAGGTAACCTAAGTACTTTTGGGCTAAGGGTCGATGGATAGTTCCTAAGAAAAAAAGTAAAATCCTATATAAGGAAAACTAGTTCAACAATAAGCAAGAAACAAAAACAACTTTTAAATGAGCAAATGATGAAAGCAATCTACTTTTAACTTGCACACCTACATTCAATGAGCAACTACCCTATGAAAGCAAAACAAGCAAGCAAAGGAACCTAACTAACCTATTAAAGAAAATGAACAAGTAAGCAAAGACACCTAACTAACCTACTAAAGCAAATGAACAAGTAAGCAAAGACAACTAACTACTGCAAGCAATCAAATTAAAACTTCTCATTGAACAACTATCTAGCCTAAGAGGCAAGTGGACTAAATGCTTACTACAAGATTATTTCTAATGCATGAAAGAAAATCTATTTTATTGAAAGAAAGAAGGACTACCAACTAAATGCCTAACCTATGATGAGAAAACTACTATCAAATCTATCAAAGCAAAGTCTATTTATCCTACAACAACGATAAAACTTCATTCTAATCTATGAAAACATGTAACTATCTCTTCTAATCTACAAAGCAAGAAACTATCTTTAATCTATGAAATACCCAAATGTAATGCTGGTGGTTGTGTGAATGCCTTCGGTGCTGACAGATGATATCTCGATGACACTTGACAACAAAGGACAATTCCAATGGTATAATCTCAACACTAATCTCAATGGAAAAATGAAAGGTATGGATTAAACAATCCAATGAGAACTTAGCCATGACAAAAGTAATGTTAAATACCCTACATATTCATGTATAAACCATCAACAACATAACGAGATCATCTACACTATGTAAGCAAAACTAGATTCAACCATTAACTAAGAAATTTAATTGCATTTTAATTCTAGGAAAGGAAATGGCATAAAAGGAAACTACACTATGTCTATTCTAACCATTCAAACTATAATAAAAAAATGACTAAAACAGAAATTAAACTATGATATTGAAAAGTAATTGACAATCTATATTAACCAACGACTAATTAAATGAAATCTATATAAAACTAAAGTAAGCAAGATATGATTAAAAACTGGAACTAATTCTATCCATCCATCAATCCTTGTCGAACAAAACCCAAATTAAACTCTATTCTATTCTAATCAAAACTTTGTTTTAAACTTAACTATTAAATTATAAAAGAAAGTATGATCTAACATCTAATTGTGCATGGGGTTAGTATAGAGAGAGAGACTTGAAATTCTTTTCCTAGTCTACAAAATCAATGCATACTAATATATATCATCATCTGACCTACAAAACAATTAAAACAATTAAGCTACAACAAACTTGTTAGCATAATAAAAACATGCATGTACAGAAAATAAAAAGAGCAATTGAATTAATAAATGCATAAACAACACACTGATAGTCACCAGACTGCTAGTGCCCCCCCCAGCAAGTCGTGGCTACTTCCTACAAGCACACCACAAACTCAGCAGGACGAATTCACCATTAAAACTTGAAAATGCAGTTCTGGCATAATTCTGGCAATGTAAAATATAAAAACAGAAAAAAAAAAACGAGTTTGTCTCCAATACAATGGTTCTTCTACTTTCTTAACAATATTCTGACCATCCTATCAATATTTATAAGCTTACAACCCAAGTGGTCGACCACAGGAGGGTCGAACCACTTCTAATTTTGGTAAATTACAATAAATGATACCCTAACTGATAAAACAGTGTGAGCCAATAATCGCCCTCTTTGGACAACTGAAACTGAGTTGTCTGGAGCTTAGTAGCTGGAGGAGGCAACCATAAACAAAACCCACGTGCCTGATTTTCACGTCACTGGCCGCCAATACCTTAACCGCCAAGTCACCTATGTTTTTGTGCAATACACAATGTTGGACAAAGTGTCGGATCGAGTGCTGGAATGAGTGCCGGATCAAATGCCAGAACTAGAAACGTAGTGTAGTTTTTCCCTGTAACAGCAGAAAAACGTGAATTATCTCTTGGAAATTGTAAAACATGATGAATTATACTTGATGCAATCATTAAACATGAATTATACATACCTTATGTTGATCATACCGTTTTATCAAAAAATTCTTCAAAAAGATCCTTCAAAAGATGAAAAACACATATGTACATGTGGAAGAAGTGTATAATAACCATCATGAAAGTGATCATATCTCGGGCCCAACAATATCCTCAAATTTTAGAAAATTAAATTATATGTTGAATTTTGAAATAAATTTCTGTTTTTGGAAAATTCGTATTTGGAATTTTTTTGCCATTTATGGCAAATCCGAATTTGGAATTTTGGATTATGTAATTAATTATTTGATGACTGTTGGGAAAAGATTTGACTTGCCCAGTTGTCCTCTTTTATTGGACACATGTATGAGACAAACTTTTAATAAATTTAATGTTGAAAGACAAATGGAACAACCAGGTTAAAAATAGTTGACCATGACTCCATGAGTGGGGAATAGGTTTGAGTTACCTCAGGGCTGATTTTTACAAGTGGAAGAAGTTGAATTTGACCACTAGCAACCCCTACAAATCAGGGATTTGTAAAGCTACAAATTTCCCCAAGGAGGGAAAGGAATGGAAAGACCTAGGCACAAGAATATATACAACATATGTGGGAGGCAGGACGCTGCTTAGTATGTTGGAGGATTGAGAATTGTTTGTTGTTATGAGCACTTGTAGTGTGAGGAAAGGAATATTTTGATCTTTTGATGGCGACTATAGTTGAGGGGGATAATTCAGTTCGCCCTTATGGACTCATGGTCAGGATAGGGAGTGATCAAGACAAGTGGTTGTGGTTGTTTTGTTCTACAATTGGGTGGAACGTGGTTGTTCCTTTTGCTTTCCAACATCAACTTATTCAGATATGTATCTCAACTATGTATTTCATTATTGATGTTATATCTATGGTTTTTACCTATTAGGAATATGTTTGGATTGTATATACATAAGTGAAATCTGTTTAAAGGGACTGTATAGCCATGTTATATTATGGCTTGCTACAGTACAATGATACTGGTAATAATGTTTATCTAAATATGATTGTTATATATATATATATATATATATATATAGGTATGCTTATAGAAATAAATAGAAAACTATGTTTATGTGCCTATTTGCCAATAAAGATCTGTATTTTGATCACTGTTCGAATATGTACATAAACAATTACTGCAGAAAATAAATAAAATCAGACTGTATTATTATTGTTCTACTTTCATGGTGAGAATAGGTGGAAAGGATAAAAGTCCAAATATGTTCTTTATTTGCATCTATTACCATAGAAATATAGTTGATACAATAGACCTCATATTGTCTTGCACATGTAACCATTATAGTCAATAGGTTGATATCCAAACATTTTAGTTGGGGTACCATAGGACCCAAGAATTCCACAACCATTTGTGTTTTAAAACAGAATCTTAAAGAGGTCTACTTAGAAACTATAGGTAACCGAATAAATTGTGCACATGGTTCGGTGAAGGAAGAACATGGAACTCGAATACCTTTTGTGGTAGGAAGCTTCTTTCACCAAGTGCATTGTTTTTCCAACCTACAAGAGAATTAAAGCAAGAGTGTTAGAAAATTCACTAGTACTCAAGATTTTAATTTATGAAAGTAGATAAAATAAGGTAAGAACACAACTTATCTTGGATTTTGATGAATGCCAGATTGTCTTCATTCCTTGAAAAGTAGTCGATACATGATCCAGGAGGAGGGGGAGTGGATTTGTAACCATATGATGGGTTCCCTCACAAGGAAGAAGGGACCCATCATTAATTTATATTCATGCATAAACATTTCATTTATCAATTAAAGAAAGAAGAGCAGACTTCAAATAAAACTATGTTGTTCAATATCTTTGTGCATATTCTCTAAAATCTTTAAGAATCTAAAATGTAGAGAATAGAATTATAGAGAAAACACAAAATTGTAACCATTAAGGGAAATAAATGTTTTAACAAGGAAGTAGCGATAGAAATTTACTTTACTCTTTATAGAAGCCGGATTGATAAAGATTATCGGCGAATAATAGAATCTCTTCAAGGAATAAACTTGGAAGTATGTTATTAAAACCATTTTCAGGTGAACCGAAAGGAATGGAAATAATTCATGGTTACTAGGTGGAAAAAGAAAAACTAAAGTCTAGATTCAACAACTTAAGAACAAAACAGAGTTACCTTTATACAGAGGAAAATCCTGACAATGTTTTTTTTTACACAAACATAAACCTAACTATGGAAGAAGGAATAGGAGTAGGGATTTCCTTTGATTGAGCTAGAATATCTCTATTAGAGAAAGGAGGTATCCAGAGAAGATAATAAGGAGATAAACATCATCTATTAACAATGATACTCAATCCACGGGTGTTGGATTGGATAAGTCTGATAACCAGTAAGCACTTTTAGAAGGAGTCGAATATGAATTAAACATACAAAGAAACTATAATGAGATATTAATTACAGGAAGCGTCTTAGACTATAACCAAGCCCAGGAATGGTAAAATATTTAACACCTTAATTGCATCGACCTTCATCTAGGTCTCATTTTTCATGTTGTCTCCTTGCACAGTAACCCCGGACGAGGCCGTGAGTCTAACTATCATGTGCAGACCGAAAACCATACGAATAAAGGGTACAAAGAGTATATTTTTACAAAGAACTTACCCCTTAGTGAGTTCTTTTATACACAACGCTATACCACATAAAACACAAGCTATATAGATGGAGGAGATAATCCACGAAGAGCATACTGTGTTTACATATGCGAAGGAAATTAACTTTTTCAGAGAGTATATGATGCATAGACAGAGGAGAGAATACATATGAGTACTTGTATTTATATATATAGAGGATTATTTTCGCAGAGATCATGTGTTTCTTGGACAAAGAGGGTATTCCACCAAGAGTGTTCAGTTATTTTTATACAAAGAAGAATTATTCCATAGAGAGCAACAATGCCTAGACAGAGGGGTTATTCCACATAACCACCCATCATTTCTATACAAAGAGAGTTTCACAGAGTATATATATATATATATATATATATATATATATATATATATA
>JZKD02S1385946.1:567698-582830 GCA_000966675.3 Picea glauca
GACACAGAACTATTAATTGCAAGAAGAGATTCGCACTGAGCACCACCGAAAAGAAAACACCTAAACCATAGAAGAACCCACATAAATTCTTGTAGAAGGAGTAATAGAGTACTTACTGTACAAGTGGAGATACTTCTAAGAGAAAAACACTATCTCCAAAGTCAAATGCCTTCACAGAGCCGAATACCATAACAAAGCCAAATGCTAGTACTGAATGGAAAGTGTAAACAGAGAAATGGCCAAGCGAAATGAGGCTCAAGGGTTTAGTTATGAAGGGAGTAATGGCACCTTGAACCTCTTGATGGGGAAGGAGCGATGAGTACGCCAACCCACTCCTTTCCATGTGGGTTTTCTAAAGTGTCGAGCCCACATTGGGAGGTTCAATACAATGGCAGGCCTAGAGGGTACTAGGTTGGTCAGTCCACCATTAATGGACTTGCCCTATATTTAAATTCCGAGAACAACACCATCCTAGGTTCAGTCCCTACCTGGCATCCAATTTTTATTTCTTTGTTATCAAAACCTTTTAAAGTCTAAGTGGACAGGTAACCAAATGTCGAATCGTTAATAACTTGCGCACGAGTATAACTTCTTACATAGTCTATATTACATAGCGTGTGTCACGTTCATCTATACTATGGAGAATCCTAAGTAGGGTGGGATATTGTATTCTAGCACATAGACTATGGACTAGGATGGTTATGGTCCCTAGTCTGCTAGGGTCATAACATTATAGTCATAGCTCTTGCCTAAATTCTTGACATTTATAATACATATCTATACATATATATCATAGTCATAACAATTGGATGGGGATTGTGTTTATGTCAGTAATGGGTATGGATATCATGGGTTCGATGAAACCCCTTTTTTTTGCATGCGAACTTTACACTGGACCTAAATAGTCCTAGTACCTAGATATCAATAATCAGAGTTAAGACTTTAACGAAGTGTTAAGGAGAATATATTTTGAGTTAATCAAATGAGATGGCTATGGAATTAGTTAATGAATAGTAACAGTAAGTTGTTATTTGACACTAAACCTCATATATGATGTTTATCGTAGTAGATTAAAAACCTTTAAGTGCATAATTAGTAACATAGATTTATAAGGGAATATTTCATGTGCCACGACAATTTTCGATAATTTATCGATGTTATTTCCCTGACCAATGTTTTTTTTTTAGTGAAATTTGGGGAATATTACATATGGTATCAGAGTTGTAGGTTACAATGCTTGGACCTCACGGAAACACCAATTTTTTTTTTGTTGTTTCCTTGAAGATAATGTAGCAAACACATTTATTGTTACAAACAAAAAAACAATTTATCTCTTGTGAAAATTTCAGCACAGAATGAGGAAGGAGACAGACCTGGAGGGAATCCAAACTAGGAACTTCCTAGAGACCTAGAGCATAACAATGAAGGAAGTTCAACCACTCAAGTCTTGGAAATGATGCGGAGCCTCATCGTGGAATTACAAGTGTTCAAAGAAGATAACAAGAAGCTAAAGAAAGCACGGGAAGACTATCAAGAAATAAATGAAATATTGCTACACAGTATAGTAACGAAGAAACAAAAAAATAAATGATAGTTCTTCCGAAGACACACACATGACAAAAAACAAAGCATCTACAGGAAGAAAAAGAAAACAAGTGGACCACCTGGAAGGTGAATTCGAGAAAATAAAACCTTCCACCTTTGATGGAGAATCAAAGACTGGTGAGGAGGCTGAAGCATGGTTACTAGATATAAAGAAATACTTCCATATTTATAATTAATCTAGTAATATGAAAGTCAGAATGGCCATTTACAATTTAAAAGGAAAAGCTAGTATCTAGTGGCAAGACCTGAAATTAGCCAAGGGATTGAAAGAAAAATGAATGGAATGGTCATAATTTAAAAAGTATTTCAAGAAGCAGTACTTATCAGAAAGTTATTATGAAAGAAAAACTAAGGAATTTTACGAACTACGACTAGGAAAAATGGCCATGGACGATATGATAAATATATTTCTAGATCTGTTGAGGTTTGTACCATACATCAAAGAAGACAAGGTAAAGATACAAAGGTTCTTGAGCTGCCTACAATAGTCGTACAAGGACACAATTGAATTTGAAAATCCCAAATCTCTAAATGAAGTGTTTAGAAAGGCTCGGATGTGCTATGATCAGTACAAACAAAGATCTGAAATTCCCAAGGCATGGAAAGACAAGAAACAGGACAAAATGAATCAGTGTAAGAAAGGCTTCCAACCAACCCTTTTCTATAATATGACAAAAGGGTTCCAAAATAAATATTACCATTTAAATACACAGAATTTCCAAGGGGGAAATAGACCAGTTAAATTGGGAGTCAAGAAGGTTGGGGATAGCCACAGAGAACCATTGAAGTGTTGGGAATGTGGAAAACCTCACTTGAGGAGAAATTTTCCACGCTTAAATCCCACAGCAAGAACTTCAGTCCATAACCTTCAAGAGGCTTCCAAGGTTGGAGATATTGGTATCAGCATGCATAAAATCAATGCAGCTCTGGATGGTAAACAAGCAGATCATCAGTCCACTATTGTGGAATTTGAAGGTAAAATTCATACCCACAATGTCTCTATACTAATTGACCCAGGAGCTAGTTTGAGTTATATTACTCCCTCTTTAGTTGAATTGAACAAGTTAAAGAAGGTAAAGAATGCTAAGTCTTGGTTAGTACAATTAGCAATAGGGACCAAAAGAAAGGTAACATATTTTATTTTTGACTGTGAACTAAGCATAGATGGCCAAATTACAAAGTTAAATCTGAACATATTACCTTTGAGGTCTTACGATTTAATCATTGGAATGGACTGGTTAGAGAAACATAAAGTGATATTAAACTATTACGAAAATTTTCTTGTGTACAGAGATGAAAATAACACATTTAAAATGGTACGAGGAATCAAAAAGCCAGTTTTTGTTAGGAAAATATCAACGTAGTAGTTTAAGAAATGTATGAACAAAGGTTTCCAAATTTATGTTGTAAAAGTAACTAAACTTCTAAGAGAAGAAAGCAAACCAAGTTTAGAAGAATTTACAGTCCTATGTGGGTTCAAAGATGTATTTGTAGATGAAATACCAGAACTACCTCCAAGGAGGAAGATAGATTTATCTATCAACCTGCTAACCGGTATCTTCCTCCTCCTCCTCCGTTCGAAGAGTTCTGGGTTTCTTTCTTACTAGGGTGGACCATCGAAGCGATGCTCCATGATGTCGTTCTTTTGGGAGTGTTGGCGGGTGACTGGGTACTCTTCTCACCAGATACTTTTCCATGTTGTCTGTACAATTCATTTGTGCTTTGCAATGTCTGTGCGTTGAAATTGGCAGAAGTAGGATTGTTGTCGACACTATCCTTGTCTTGGGTCAGGTGTTTATGGATAAAAGAGTTGTTAAAGCCAACACCCAGTAAATGTTCTCAAAAAATGCCATTAGGTTCAAAACCTTTTAGCCTTTCAGCGTACGTTAGGTTCAATTTATTGAAATGGGCTGCAAACTCATCAATCTTGTTGATGTTTCTGCACACGAAGTCTCTGAATTTCCAGGGCAGAGGAATGAACTGTTTTTTTTTCTTGTCATGAAAAAAATGAAACCAGTGGTTGTATTTCCTTGCTATTTCTGCAACAAACATCTTGTCCATGATGTGGCATGGAAGGAAGGTAGGATTTTCCTTAGAGCCAAAGACCATGAGGACACTGTGATTTTCCTCTTGCTCAAGTGTGCCCTTCCTATTCAAAAACTTGGTTGCCTGGCCAGACATACGCGGAGCATCATTGCCTAACAGTAAATATTTGAAAACTGAGACAAAGCCATTAAAAACTTCATAAAAAAAATGGGAGGCCATGCCTCCATAGGGCCTCATGCCAGAATGTTACTGGGTCGAAACCACGGTTTATTTTATTGGAAAGAGAAAGTTTTGGAAATGGGTAGCAATACACAATTTCGAAAATCACGTAGGATGACATATAACATTTATTTGATTCTTTGAATCGTGACAACTAGGAACAGAGCTCAATGGAAATTAGCTTTCCCCAATCGAAAATGTATTGTTCCTTTACTATGAAATACAAAATATAAATAATTATATGGGAAATGCTTGTTGTGGATGTCTGTCCCGTTATTCTTGTAAACAACCAAGCAATTTCCCAGAATGGATTTCTAAAGGAACTTACCTACAACCTTGTGATATCTTCAGGAACTGTTGTCGGGTCTTCGAGGAAGTCGGCTAATATGTCCAACCCGTTATGATGTTTTTCTAGAAACTGCTTGCAGTCTTTTCCTCTGAACGTCAATGTTGGTTTCGAAAATTTTAACATCTTGTGGAAGACCTGAGGTGACAAAGAAATAGAAGAATGGTCGCGTAGTGGAATAATTCTTTGGCTTGGAATATATTATTCGGTGCACCAAGAGACCACCTTCTTACAGTCAAAAACCTCAGGGACACAGCCTGCACGAGCGATTCCAGAGGTCCAAATCACTTCGTTCTGAGCGTAACGGTATGAATAGTAAAAGTATGCCCTGGACTACTGGAAGGTTTGGTCCTCTTGTGCGAACATATTTACTATATCTCCACAAAACTATTGTTGACCTACTTCCATAAGTCTACAAGAACGTTTATTTGTTCCAGACGATGAATGAAATGAAAAGTTGGAAGGGATAATATAACCCTGTGCAAATTTTGGTCGAAAGCATGTGAATGGGAGATGTCCTCGAGACTTTCGTTGATTAATGACAATTTGGATGGTTGTTGCATGATGCGTTGTTAACATTAAACACTACTAATTGCATATATAGAAATGCGAACATGGCGGATATTGAAATGAGTGATTAAGCATTGTAGATTTGTTTAGCGGCCCAACACAACGACGCGTGTTCGAGATGAACAATCGAAAGGGACAAAATAACTCTCTGCAGATATTGGTTTAATGTGTAATAATGGGATATCTCCTCAAGATTTTCGACAATTAATGACAATGTTGACAGTTCCTGCATGGTCAGTTGTTAACATGAAAGGTTTCTAATTGCATAGTAATAAAGTATGATGGTCACAGGCAGGGGAAAAAAACTGCTACAAAATAGGGTTGCAAGGTACACCCGTTGAAGGTGAGGGTGCGAGGGTCAAATTGTATGTCTCATAAGTTTTTTAGTGAAATACACGTAACAACAAAGATGGTATGCTAGGACAGCCGGAAGGACAGAAAGTTAGTGGTGATGGAAGGCAGCGAGAGATACTTTGAAACATTTGTAAGAAGTGGTAGAGTGAAGATTGTGAGTTGGACGAGCCCGAGCTAGAATTGTAGCTCAAGGAAGTTTTGAGTGCAAGATGTACATGACGCAACAAGAAGCAGAGTTCGAAACTGCGAACCCGCCAAGCGTGGACATAAAATTGGCCAAGTATGGAGAGAAATAGTGGTTGGTTGGATTCGTTGTGTGATTATATAGATGAAGATAAAGATATCTCAACCCACCAAGGCTGGAACCCGCATTTATATAAAGGCGACTAAGTATCTAAGAGTTGCACATTTAGTGAACCCAACGACTAAGTATCCAAGATATCTCAACCCGTCAACGCTGGAACCCACGTTTATAAAAAGGGGACTAAGTATCCAAGAGTTGCACATTTAGTGAACCCGACAACAGGAGGATCCAAAACAGGTTGATAACGTGTCTGCAAAAGATCAAGTCCCCGACGTTCAACTTGTATCGTTCTGAACATTTGAATGCATAATTTGTAACACAGGAGAGCGGACGATGTTGGAACCTAGTAGTCAATTTGTATATTGCGCAGGGTGTGATGCCACCTATTTCGTACCTATGTGTCCAGTTGTCACTACTAAGAGATAATTTAGTATTGAAAATAATGTTTTAGATTCTATTAGATACTTCATAGGGATTAGCATCGGTAAACAATGGCAATCTTCACCCTGCCAACCCTGCATTCCATGTGTGAATTTGTATATCGCAGAATTGGAAGCGTTGTTTGGAGGACACGGAATAATAGAAGTGCAATGTTGAGTCAGCTAGCCCACAGGTCCGCTTGTCAATTTGTATATCACGGAATTCTGGTTTCTATTTGAAACAAACACAACATTGGAGGCCTAATTTTGAGACCGCCCGCTTGAGAACCCGTGATCAAAAATGTTGCTAGGTATGGAAGGCAGAATTCATACATGCTCTATAAGATATCAACTCGGAAACAGGAGGATCCAAAACAAGCTGAGAAGGTATCTTCAGAGGAGGCGAGGCCCAGACCTTCTAATTGTATCGCTTCGAACATTTGAATCCATAATCTGTAACATGGAAGAGCAGACGATGTGGGAATCCAGTAGTCAATTTGTATATTGCGGAGAGTACAATCCCAACTGTTTCCTACCTCTGTGTCCAGTTGTCAGTACTAAGAGATAATTTAGTATTCAAAATAATTTTTTAGATACTGTTAGAAACTTCATAGGGATTAGCATTCGTAAATAATGGCAATCTCCATCCCTCTGGTCCTGCATTCCATGTGTCAATTTCTATATCTCGGAACTGGGAACGCTTTTTGGAGGACACAGAAAAATAGAAGTGCAATGTTGAGTCAGCCAGTCAGCAGGTTCGCTTGTCAATTTGTATATCGCAAAACTCTAGGTGTTATTTGTAGGCCCAATTTTCAGCTCGCCCGCCCGAGAACCCGCGATCCAAAATGTCGCTAGGTATGGAATGCGGAATTTGTACATTCTCTATAAAACATCATGTCCATATTTTATAGTCCCATAATACATGGGAAGAAAATAAGGGAAAAAGAATGGAGGAGTTTGCAATGGAATTGTAGATAATACACGGGAAGAAGAGAAGGGAAAAAGAACTAAGTATCTCGCAGAAGAACATCTAGTGTTTGATTGTTAATGCAAATTCTTGTGAATCCCTGCTGAGTTGTCACCAATTAAGGCATAAATTGCAGATCACAGAAGTATCTTTCATATCACTGTGTCCACTTGTCACTAGTAAGAGCATTGTTGATGTATATTAGGAAGGACACGAAGTTGTTGGGGATGGAAAGCAGCAACAGATAATTTGAATGAACTTAATGTATACGAGGAACCCGTGGTGGAATTGTAGATCATAGATGTTTCGAGTGAAAGATGTGTATAGCGGTACGATAAGAAACTGGGTATGCAAGTGCCGGCCCCGCAGCGACGGGCATAAAATTGGCTAAGTATGGAAAGGAACAACGGTCGGTCAGATCCGTTGTGCAAGGATATATATGGAGATATCAAGGCATGAATTGCAGATCACAAAAGTATCTTTCGTACCACTATGTCCACTTGTCACTAGTAAGAGGATTGTTGATGTATATCAGGAAGGACGCGAAGTTGCTAGGGATGGAAAGAAACAACAAATACTTTCAATGAAGTTAATGTATACGAGGAACCCATGGTGGAATTGTAGATCACAGATATTTTGAGTGTAATATGTATATAGCGGAATGATAAGTAGTTGGGTTTGCAAGCGTCAACCCTGCAACGATGGGCATAAAATTGGCTAAGTATGGAAAAGAACAGTGGTCGGTCGGATCCATTGTGCGAGGATATAGATGGAGATGTTAAGGCATGAATTGCAGATTACGGAAGTATCTTTCATACCACTGTGTCCACTTGTCACTAGTAAGATCATTGTTCATGTATATCAGGAAGGACGCGAAGTTTCCAAGGATGGAAAGCAACAAAAAATACTTTTGACGAAGTTAATGTATACAAGAAACCCATGGTGGAATTGTAGATCACAGATGTTTTGAGTGCAAGATGTATATAGTGGAATGATAAGTAGTTGGGTTTGCAAGCGTCGGCGTCACAGCGACGAGCATAAAATTGGCTAAGTATGGAAAGGAACAATAGTCGGTCAGATCCATCGTGTGAGGATATATATGGAGATATTAAGGCATGAATTGCAGATCACAGAAGTATCTTTCGTACCACTGTGTCTACTTTTCACTAGTAAGAGCATTGTTGATGTATATCAAGAAGGACACAAAGTTTCTAGGGATGGAAAGCAACAACAGATACTTTGAATGAAGTTGATGTATATGAGGAACCCGCGGTGGAATTGTAGATCATGGATCTTTTGAGTGCAATATGTATATAGCGGAACGATAGGCAGCTGGGTTCGCAAGCGCTGACCCTGCAGCGGTGGGAATAAAATTGGCTAAGTATGGAAAGGAACAACAGTCGGTCAAATCTGTTGTGCGAGGATATAGATAGAGATGAAGACATGCCATCCAACCAACTCTGGAACCGGATACCATAGAAAGGGTAGTAAGTATATATCCAGAAAGAAATAATGAGTGGGAAGAATAAAAGGCCAGTTCATATGCACTGATCCGGCAACCATGGTCATAAAATTGCCTAGGTATGGAAAGGTATAGCGGTCGGTCGGATAGGTGTTGGATACTATGAACCTGGGGCCTAGTGCCCACATAACTGGCTAAGTATTGGCCAAGACAAACTTTTGATATCTATTTCAATATTTTTCATACTAGTATCTATCGATGGAGAAAGTTTTCATATTTATCTGAATAGTGTTCATACTAATATATATTAATGGATCATTTATGTTTCAAATGAAAATGGTCTCCCAATTTGCAAGATGCTCTTCAGCTCACAAATTTCATTGAAACCACGAAAATTTTGACTGCAAGATGTACATAGCGCAATAAGAAACATGAATTTGCATTGTGGTCTCAATGAGATAAACTCCCTATCATCTATTCATCTTATATTCGTTACAATGACATCAGCAAACACCGGCTCTCCATAAACATCAATATCTAAATTAAATGAAATGCAATTAAAATTTGGTGTGACTTTAAGTAATTAAAGCATAAGTTGCAGACTACAGAAGTTCTTAGGCTACAAGATGTATATGATGGAACAATGGACATAATTGTTTAATACTGCAAATCCAAACATAATTGCCTAAGCTTTGCCAAAGAGGAAGTTATTTGTATTTATTCCAATAGTATTGATATTAGTATATATGCACAGATATTATCAAATAGAAGAAGCTGCAATATATCCAACATACTTCACAGGAACATTGCATCAACAGTTCAACCACCTTGTTGTAACTCATTAATTCATTCTATTTACGGAACCCGAAGAATGGGAGCATGACGGTTCCTCCAATTTCTTTCTTTAAAGACAGGGCCGACGCCACATAAGTATGGCCTATGAGAAATTATTCTTAAATGTAAAATGTAAAGAAAGAACATACTAGGTTTTATTTAGATTGAAGTAGTGGGCAGCAGAAAAAAAAGTTTGTTCTTCATGTTTAATGACACAGGGGAAGAAAGTACAAAATACAATTAAAACAAATACCAGAAATTGGAAAATACTATTAAAAAGTAAACCGAAATTACTCTATATTCAAATAAGATGGGTTACAAAATACAACTGAGGCTATTTGCGACAACGATTGCGATATCGCCTGTCGTCGACCAATAAAAAATATGTACATTGATGAAGCTTCTTCACAATTTTCTTAACGTTCAAATTCTTTCTTCGTAAAATACAAGTTAAATATCAATTTTGGGTTTTGTACTTAATCGATGCTGCCAAGTACATCTATCCTAGTTTTTTGAATACCTTGTCTCTTCCAGATATGGCCTTCCTGCAATGGCTGCTTATTCAACATTCCATTCTTTGTCAAGTATTAATATCCCTCTGCCATCAAAAATTTGGGGTTTAAGGTGCTTTCCTTGCAATGTTCCTGACCCTTGACATCCAAGACAACTTAGGAATGCGATTCAGGCCGATTTCAAAAGGAATGCGATTCAGGCCGATTTCAAAGTGGATGGAGTCGTTTTATGTCACAACAGCTAAGGCAAGGAAAAAAAATTCAAATACGTAGTGACTAGTATTCTCCCTATATTTGATCATCTGGTTGGTTGAGAAGGCTGCCTGAGGATTTGTATGTGGAACTTTTTTTCTTTATTATAGTAAATTGGAAGAAATGTCCAACCCAGATGCAAAAATGCAAATCTATTGAGGTACATAACTTTTTTGGGAAACAGAGGTGTGGCAAGTGCATCAAATGCTGCAGAATGCACTAGCACAGGTCTGGCAAGTGTATTAAATGTTGCATATGGCATCAGAATATATCTTTCCTCATAGCGGTGGAGGTATGGCGGCCCACACAAAGGTCTAGAATGTTCAGAGGTCACGGAAAATATGTGGAGTATACAACTACATCCAGAGGAAACCGATTTTTTTTTGACAAAGAACATAGATTTCTGTCAAGTCGGCTACCATACCCACATGTAGGTCATCAAACTATGAAATAGAAACTTTTGTAGTGATAATATGTTGTTCTATCCACCCATACAGTTTCTTTCACCCGCCTCCAAGGTAGACAAATACTTGTGCAATATCTACAATTTGATACACTTGTCAAATCTATGTTGTTGAAATAAGCTATATACGTTAACGAAGAACTATTTTTCACATGACCTCAAAATTCATTACAATTCCCAGCAAGAAAAAAAATAAGTTCAACCAACAAATCTCCAGGCGGCCTTTTCAACCAACCAAAGCATCGAACACAAGGAGAACACCAACCCTAACATACTTGTTCTTTTTTTTTCGTCCTCTCCGAGTTTCTCTTGTATAACAGAGTTTTTTTTTACTCAAAGCTCATGTCACATAAAACCAGTCTCTCTTCTTTCATCTTCCCCTCAATCGCACTCTAAGTTGTCTTACATACCCAGGACCAAGAACATTAGAATGAAGGCACCTTAACGCACAACTCTTTGATGGTAGAGAGAAATGGAAATAAGTATTTAAAAGCAACGTTGGATGGTCTTCCGTAGATTTTGTGTTGATTCATTTTAATGATAGATGTTCTCGATATTTTCACTTATTAATGCCAATCTTTATGAATATGTACGTTGAATAGTGACTAACAACACGTATTAAAATTCCCATATCCAAGCAAATTCTCAAATTTGACATCTAAGATATGAACAATATTAAAGAGGGACATGATGTCAAGGCCTCTGTGGGTGACACGTTCGTGAACTATGATGAAGCTTTTAAGAAAACTATAACTGCGCAAGCAAAAAAAAAAAAAAAAAATATTTTCGCAAATTCAAAATGTAGGCAAAAAGAAATTACCAAATCCCATAATATTCGCTCGTCTATTCATTTTAATGGGAGATGTCCTCGATATTTCCAGTTATTAAAGCTCATGATTTTGAAATGCACAATATTAAAGAGGGGCATGATGTCAAGGCCTTTGTCGGCAACACATTCGTGAACTATGCTGAAGCTGTTAAGAAAACTAAAACTACACAAGCAAAAAAAATAAAAAAAAATTATTTTCGCAAATTCAAAATGCAGGCAAAAAGAAACTACCATATCCCATAATATTCGTCAATCTATTATTTTTAATGGGATATGTCCTCGAGATTTCCACTTATTAAATCCCATCTTTTCGAACCTGTCTGGTCGGTTCTAACTTTTGAAAGAAGATTTAATGTGTATTGGGAAGTGTTAAAGGTAGCGGGGATGGAACCCTATGTAATAGACGTTACTACTATTTTTCTATTTTTTTTACGAGTGTATGTAAAACGTACATAAAGAAAACTAATTCGAGAACACTAGTTTCTTTGCACGAGCACTTGAACTTCAAATAATCCGCAAGTCCGATTGTCAATTTGTATATCACAGAACTCTTTGTGCTATTTGTAGGGCACAAAACAACAGAGACTGAACTTAGAGCCCGCCACCCCGAGAACCCGCGATCCAAAAAATGCTTACTATTTTTTTGTGTGTTTTTTGTCCACCAGGGTATGTAAAATGTACGTAAACTAAACTATTTCGAGAATGCTAAATTTTTTGGACATGACACCCTTCAAATTCAAGTAGTCTGCAAGTCCGATTGTCAATTTGTATATCGCGGAACTCTCCAATTGTCAATTTTCAGTCGCCTACCCCGAGAACCCACGATGCAAAAAATGACTAAGTACGGGATGAGGGCTCCATGCATGCTTTATATATCTACTTTATAAAATTACATATTTCCTATGTTTAATTTATGTTGTCCATGAAACCTATAATTTGATAAATTTCATTGTCTTCTATTCAGGAGCCCTTCTTTTAAAGAAAACTAATTTGGAAATGCTAATGTATACACTGTACTTCGATACAACCTATCTGTGAAGCCACGTCCATAAAACTAGCTAAGTATGGAACCAAACCGCGGTTGGTCGGAATGATCGTAGAACTCTCCATGCTATTTGCAGGGAACAGAACAACATAAGCCCAATTTTCAGCCTGCCACCCTGAGAACCCGCAATCATTAACTTATGCTGTCCAGGAAACCTATAATTTCATAAATTGCATTCTCTTCTGTCCAGGAGGCCTTCTTTTAAAGAAAACTAATTCAGGAAAGATAAAGTATACACCAAACACAACCTGTCATAGTTCGATAGAACCTATTCGCGAAGCTGCGTCCATAAAACTGGCTAAATATGAAACTGAATGACGGTCGCTCATAATGACTATAGAAACGTGAGAAACTAGAGTCAAACGCAGTTTACAATAGGAAAGTAAAATGGAGAGAACAACTATATCTCCCACACAACAAAAGGCAATCTCATAACTATGAAACCATAGTAACACATAATCCATGGAAAAAGAATCGGCAACTATGAAACATATTTTGAGGCCAACAAAATCTGCTTCAACGCGTAACAGATGAAATTTACATTGCTTGTAATTCTTTAGTCTGCTATTTTATCTTAATAAGCCCAATTTTTAGCCCACCACCCCGAGAACCCACGATCATTAACTTATGCTCTCCAGGAAACCTATAATTTCATAAATTACATTCTCTTCTATCCAGGAAGCCTTCTTTTAAAGAAAACTAATTCGGGAAAGATAATGTATACACCAAACATGACCTGTCATAGTTCGATAGAACCTATTCGTGAAGCCGCGTCCATAAAACTGGCTAAGTATGCAACCGAAAGACGGTCACTTGGAATGACCACAGAAACGCGAGAAACTAGAGTCAAACGCAGTTCACAACAGGAAAGTGAAATGGACAGAACAACTATATCCCCCACACAACAAAAGGCATTCTCATAACTATGAAACTATAGTAACACAGAATCCATGGAAAAATGATCGACAACTATGAAATATATTTTGAGGCCGACAAACTCTGCTTCAACGCGTAACATATGCAATTTACATCGCCTGCAATTCTTTAGTCTGTTATTTTATCTTAATAGTATTCTACGCAAACTACAGTGCAAAAAAATGTAACCAGAGATCCAACTGCAGATGCAGCATCCCAACATTGCAAACCCTAGGAAAACAAGAACAAGCACCAAATAAGAACCCAACTAAGAAGCACCAAAAGGCCCAAGTGCAGGCGTAGGACCAGAACCTTGCAAAGTTGAATCAAGAAACAATAAACTACATACATCGAAGAAATAAGTAAGTAGCAACCACTCCCACAGAAACCCAAACGTGAAAACTATAACAACACAAACACGCAAGCAAGAACAACGACAACATGTAAATAAGAAATCAGTGCCATGCAAAAAACAAGCATGGACCAGTGAACTAGCAATGCCACTGAAGCATATAAATTTTAAAAACGGAAGAAAATGTCTTGTAACAAGCCTGTTAAGTAACCATTCAACATTACCAAGCTTGTTAGGTAAACATTTAAGTCTGTCAAAAATGCATTGTAAACATTTAAGAAAAAAATTCAACGTGGCATCTCTCTGACGTATCCAAAAACAATAATTGTATTTTTTGTAACAACAGTTCCAACACCAGAGAATGTATTGGAAACAAAAACTTTGGATATGCCACCATATCAAACATTTCCATAAATTTACCTAGCATAAAATGCTAAACCAAATATTTGGATTAATGCTAGCATTAATCCGCCTTCGATGAATGCATAACAAAATATATGATTCAAAAAGACCATATACAATCAAATACTTTGGATATGCCAACATATATAATATTGGGAATAGAGAAGCCGACAATAAGACCTCCAATCCCTTGTCCAATCATATCATGACAAATATGGTACCTTTTTTTATATAAAAATTGATGTTTTCAGTTCCCTGGTTCCAACAAGAGATAATATGAAAATATTTGTGGTCAAAGGACAGACTAATATGAAGTTGACGATTTATCGATCGCTATAATCCCTCTATGCCTACGATAGGGACTAATAATAGACATTCTACCCACATGGATGAATAATTGATTTGACTTGATTTATTTTATTCAATATGCTTTGTCTGAGGGATATGTTTCACCTTTATTTGTTTCTTCCATATATTTTTATTTAGGGATATATTTCACATCCTTGAATAATAGACATTCTACCCACATGGATGAATAATTGTTTTGACTTGATTTATTTTATTCAATATGTTTTGTTTGAGGGATATATTTCACATCTTTCAATAATACATATTTGGAGTCTTCTACTTATAATTGATTTGACTTGATTTATTTTATTTAATATGCTTTGATTGTGATTGAGGGATATGTTTCACATCTTTCAATAATACATATTTGGAGTCTTCTATCTAAGTTAATCTATGCTTTACTTGACTTTATTTGTTTCTTCCATATATTTTTATTTAGGGATATGTTTCACATCTTTGAATAATAGACATTCTACTCCACATGTGGGATGGATGCCTGATTTTCCTTGATTTGTCTCTCTCAATATGTTTTGATTTAAGAATATGTGTTCTATCTTTGAATAATAGAAATTTTTACTCTTCTATCCTACATGGATTGATAATTCACTTGGCTTGATTTGTAATAAGTATTGATTTAGGGATATGCTTTTCATCTTTGAATAATATACATTTTTACTTCTTTATCCTACACTTATAGATGATTGACTTGACTTGACTTGTCTATTTAAATACATTATTGATAATAAACATTCTCACTCCTTTACATTATAAAGTGAGTGATGTTAACTATAGGTGTACGAATATCCACATAAATTGATGCTCATATCCTTAATTATGCATTTTACATGTATTTATATAAAAAATGTATATCTCCACTATATATATATA
>JZKD02S1385946.1:604034-615692 GCA_000966675.3 Picea glauca
ATCTATTTTCTTATGACTATAGTTTTGAATCTAACAGATGAATATTATAATTTCTAGAATATTTTGAAGTTGACCAAGTTGAAAAAGTTGCAGATTTTAAACACATGTTTTCCCCCACCTTGTATCTATATTAATTTTTACTTAAAAGTAAAATATAAAAATACCCCTTTGAAGAGAACAATTTAAGGATTTTGAATATAAATTTTTCTAAATTTTTCACTGTGTATTTTTAGAGATATGGATATTTCATTTCACTGAATCATAATGTCACCTGAAAATATTATGCAATGATTTTTTTATAAAATTAAATAAAATTGGATAAAAAAAATGAAAATAAAAACAAATTATATTCATTGAAAGTAGATTCAATTTTTCAAATGTTGGTATCAATTCCGAAGCTAAATTATGAGTATTTACATGAGTCTGCAACGTCCAAAGTTCAAGTAAGCTGGAGGGAATTCTCAAGTTCCTACAAACAATCTCATTCACGGGTTTTTGGCCAAAATAATCTTTCGGCCGTGTTATCACATGAACTTGTCAGAGTCTTGTGGGGTTGTGGTTTCTACCTAGGACTGTATCTTTCCCCTCTCTCTCTCCTTTTTGCAAGCCGAGTCTTGAAGTTTTTCTCTTCAACTGGTAACATCATTTTTGTTCACCCCTTTTGTGTTTAAGTGCCATGGTTTCCCTTAATGTCTTACCCGAAAATGAGTCTCGGCCCCAAGCCCCTCTATTTTCCCCATGGGTGATCAATCATATCCTTTTGTTGCAGTCATTGGTCTCCCTGTTTTCTCAGCTCACAGCCAGTCGTCCAAATCCATGATCGTTCAGGCCGCAGCCATGAACACAAAGCACAACTTTCTTAACAGTTTGTTTCAGGATTGAAGCATAAGAAGAAGGCAGTTTTAATCTTTCAGTGGTGGCGATTCCAGGAATAGTCCAAATCAACGAATCATGGGTGTTCGGGAGTGAAAAATTGCGTGAAGTATAATGCCAGAGCAAAAGGCCCCAAAGTGAATATGAATCATTGATCTTAAAGGGGACAAGTGGTATTCAATCCAAGACTTTGGGGAAATGAGCTTCAGGATATTTGAAATGAGAAGTGCTTAGAAATCTTGAAGGGTCGAAGCCCGAAGTCCCGAAGAGCCGAATTTGTCGAAGCTACCGAAGTGGCCGAAGGCCCGAAATGGATCTGAGTCATTGATCAACAAGAGCCACGTGTCGTCAGATCCATAGATCCGGGTAAAAGCGCATGGAAGAGTAAGCGAGATTTGAGTTTTGGTTTTCCAGAGCCCGGAGACCTGAAGTGGATCTCGGCCATCCAAATCCAGAATGCCACGCGTCATCATATATGTCACTCTAAGATTTTTACTTTGGGAGTTTTAAAATGAGAAAAGCATCGAAGTCGCGAAGACCTGAAGTGTTGAAGTCCCGAAGAACGTGATGCACTCTCATCAGGCATGATGCGTGGCACTCTTTCCAGGTCATTTGGTCGTGGCCATGTCACCCTCCTTATCATGACACATCAGTAGATGTGACATCATATGACATCATCTGGACCATCCAGCAGCAGGGACACACAACAGAGATGTACAAGCTTTGTGGGAGATGTAAGTTTGAAAATTGATTTTCCCGAATCCTGGAGTCCCGAAGGGATATCAACCATCAATCTCTGGAGGCAACGCGTCGTCAGATCCTTAGCTCTGGAAGATTTTTCAGGAGGAAAATTTGAGTTTTATTTTTCTTGAATTTCAGAGATTCGAAGAGATTCTAGCCATCGATCTCAGGGTGCCAAACATTGTCATATCTTTAACTCTGGGTAAAAGTGACAGAAGGCATAGGAGGTTTGAGGTTAGAAAAGTCTGAAGCTCAAATCGTGAAGCAGGTCTCAGCCATCGATTCAAAAAGGGAAGATCTGATCCATTGATTTGGAGGGGGCAGATTTGAGCTATTGATCGTGAAGCCTCATCCAAGATCATGACATCGATGGCCATAGTCCATTGCAGGAACACAACATGCTCGAGCGATAATTTTCTTGAGCGGTCCCGCAATTGAAACCATGGTAAGTCAAAAGTGATACGTAGTGAAAGGAGATGGATTGCGGTCCCAAAAGTAGTATAAAACAAAACCACCTTTGAGAGGCCCCGCAATCATGTTCTCATATAACATCCTATCCAAGAATAGCATGTGGCTACCCCCTGGGAATTAAGCCGCGTCGCAATCCTGCGAAAAGGTAGTTAATGAAAGAAGAGCTGGTGGTTGAAACCTTGGCTCACTCCATAAATGGAAGGCATGGAAGGTCCAACCGTGGGGACTTAACCGTCAGCCCGTGGTACCCCTATGGACATATTTTCCTGTAGACCCATGCCTATATGAGCTCACATCTGACAGAGGGATACATGCACAGTCTGACAAAAGATTACTCAGACGCAATGCTTTGAATGTAGTGATCAGATCATATTCCTGATACTCGGGGACTATTCTGAGTATAAATAAGTAGTTTTGATATTTTGTTAAGGTCGTCAACTAGTTGAGTAGAGCTCCCTATTTTGTAATGTTTTGATGTTAGAACTTTTCTCTAGTTATGTATCAAATTTGAGACTTTCATGTTAATATAAGTCAACTTCTTTTCATCTCTCTGTAAAAAACTGTGCTAAAACACTTGGGCATGGAGGATCCAATCGAGGGTTGTTATGTTGTTGTAATGTAGGCTTGATTATAGTGGTATTGTGACCAGTTTTAGTCAGCTCCCTCGTATCTTTTTCCCTCTTACACTGAATGGCTCGGGCATGGAGGATCCAGTCGAGTTGTTGTAGCTGGATTGTGATGTAGTTTTGATCATTATGTTGTTGTGACTATGTTGTTTGGACATATTTCATTGTCTGAAGCTTGATTTCAAGAGTGATATTGAGTCCGAGTGTTTCTTCTCCAAGCTGCTTGAAAGCCTGATTTTCATAGAAGTCTTGTTCACCTTTCTCACTAAGTCTTCCCTCTTCTCACACTTAAACTCAACTCACTGACTGAAGTTAATGTGGCCCTCACTTCCCTATGCATTTCTTATCCAGTTCTGTGTTGAACATCATTCATATATTGAGTTTTATCCATTGACCTCCACTCACATAAAACCATCATCCACCAAAAACTATGATGGGTACTGGGCTTATCCTCCCACAATCAGAGGGTAACTCTCAATGCTAACTGGCCGAAACAAATTTTGTTCATCCGAAATATATTTTTCTAATGGAATTCGTGGAAAACAAACGGATTCCTCACTTTTCAACCGAACATTAGTTTTTTCGGCCGAAAGGTTGTTGAGATAATTCTGTCAATCGGAACAAAATGAAGGGACACGTCTTTTCATTTCAGTTGGTGCCAAATCTTATAAATACACTTTCAGCCGAACCAATTTTACACAATTCACTTGCTCGTTTCATGGTTTTGCATATGTAGAGCTCGTTTCATGGTTTTTCATATGTGGATGATTCCAGAACCCTATCATACACATGATATATATCCGAAATTATAATGCCTTAGGAGCTAAAATTTGAACCCAAAGTACCTTGATTCGTCTGACAAATACCCTCCAAGAAATTCCTTCTGAAACGTCGTAGAAAAAAAATTATAGAGAAAATTCCAAGGTGTCTTAGATGCAGCAGCGAAACCCCAAGACCCGGAGCTCTGAAACCAAATGTTAAGAACCAAATATCAAAATAGCATAAAAAACCTCAGAATAAGTACTCAATGCCTTAACAAAGAGATAATTTCAGATAATAAGCCTCTTCGAGGGGTAAACCTCCTTATACACCACATAAATTTACAAATACAAGATGATTCCAAATGAAAAGGTATTCTTGGTATATATAGGAGACTAGGAGGTACAATTACAACTAATGGGCCCAAGCTGACATAAATAAAATAACAATATTGATGTAATATGCACCAATTAAGGGGTAATGTGCCACTATTTAGGACTTAACACAAAATAATCATTATAAAATCTCTCTCTAACCCCCTTGCCTATATCCATCCATCAATCTATCGATCTCTCTATCAATGGGTATCCTATGTGGCTAGGTAGGGTGCCCTATATGACATCATGTAGGCATGCAAAGGTATACAGGTTCCCCGCTCACTGAGCACACCGTCCCCGCTAGGGAATTCATAGATGGATTTCGTCTCTTCTCCCTAACCCAACCACTCCATTAGGTTTCACTAATACTGGGGAAATTCTATTTTCATGTGTCTATTGTTCTACCATTTGTTCCAATGCCAATGTCCCCTGCCTATTCTGTGTTCCTCTTGCTGAGTAAACCGTGTCCTCGCTAGGGATCTATCTATCGATGTATATATTGGTTTTCAATCGTAAAATCATCCCCATTCAAGAAATATGTGATGAAGGGTGTGTGGTGATGGTTTTGATTGTATGGTGGCCCCATTCAAGCATTGCGTAGTGGGCCTCCCAACGATGTGTCCCCTCCCACCATTGGTTCCAACACCGGCATCCCTGTTGGTTCATCATAGTTTCGCAATTATCTAGCGCTAGGGTCTATCCATGATTCATGGTTCCATCTGTGGGTCCATCCATCCCTGCCATTTGTCAATTTTTCCACTTGTTGGTCAATTATCCCTGCTAGGGTAGTAAGTGTTTTCATTCAATCACCAAATCATCTCCATCACAGGAAGGTGCATCACCTACGCATTATTGGTTCCAACGCCAATGTCCCTACCCTGTCGGTTATTTATTTCTTGGTTCTAGCGCTAGTGTGCCTGGCCTGCCATTTTTTTTTTGTAGTGCCAACGTCCATCCTTATCAGTTCATTATCATATAAAAATCAAGAAGTCTCAGTATTTCCATGGGTAAGGTCAACAAATAAGTAACAAGCACTGAGGTACACCCATTCAAGCAGTGTGTTGGTCTGTTTGTTCAAGCAGTGTGCTAGGATGGCGGGTCAGTGTGTCCCCAACGTTGTTTCTTTATTTCTTTCCTCGCTTGATGGGCATGTCTACCCTTGCATAAGGGTTGGTCCCATTGGGCATAGAAAGGGTCTCTTGTGACAAAGCAGCTTATTGAATCCCTTCAAAATAATAGTTGGTTGGTGCTGGATAAATGTGGTTTGAATTGGTAGAGCTAGCGAGGAAAGGGGACAGTTCTTAAGGAACGACAATAAGAACTTTTTCTTAGATAAATGTATGGGGGGAATTAATGGTCAACCTAAGGTGTGTTTCTTTCCTACTACTTTTTATAAATGTGACGAACTACAATGGTTTTTTTGACCAGAGTTACAAAGTGAATTCTCTAAGTAGCTATGATTTTGATAAATGTTTATAACTTCCCAACCACTATTGGGAGGAACACTGTCCAACCACTATTGAGAGGAAAAATTAGGTTATTCCTTAGTGGGTGACTAAAATTCACTTCAGGACCTAGGGGATGAAAGGCATGAAGATAAGAAAAAAAATCCATGTCTTTATGCCGAAGGTCTTGAACCGGATGGGGATATACATGGATCATCTCAGAGAAAAAAAGGTTTCTACAACATGCAAAAATGGCCATAGAATTTGGATTTCGATCCATCGGTGGTTCCCAACCCATGATTAGGTTTCAAGTGGTGTGTAAGTGCACGAAAATGGTCATAGAATCCGTTTTTCACTAACCCACCCAAGCCTCCAACCGCCCCACCTTATTAGACCCTTTGGAGAATGAAACTCTAACTGATCTGGGAAGGAAACAAACTTGACTTCCTAACTGTAGATGTCAAGTGAGGCATATTATAGACAGACCTTGTGGATGGATGGTATGGCTGGATAGGATTGTTGGGATTGCTAGGATAAATTGGGGGACAGCCAGAATTATGGATTGCTTGAAATTGATGGACATACAATAATACTATCATACCAATAATAATAAGAACCATGGGGATGACGATGTCCCGTCAAGAGGAGTTCATTGTCCCGCGGCAAGAGGAGCCGAGAGAATGTGAGTTTGTGCAGAGGGAATGTAAAAGTGGTGGGAGTGAAGATAATTTTAGTGTGCAGATAGAATTGCCAAGAGAATTCAAGAGTGGTGTGAGACCGCTGGAAAATAAGATGAGAAAAAAAAATATATTCGGACGCTGGAAAATAAGATGGATTGTATTGTAAAATACAATGGATTGTCTTGTAAAAAATCTATTCGGATGCTAGAAAATATGATGGATTGTCTTGTAAAAAATCTATGCGGACGATGGAAAATACGACAGAATTTTTCTTGTAAGGTTGCAGTCAAAGAAACAATTGATCTCCTTCTGTGAATTGACATTCAAAGCGACCTTTATCTTCTTGTTGCTTCATGTGATTCTAGGCCATGACCAAATTCTCTTTGAGGGTATGAAGAAGATCTTCTCAAACTGTAAGTATTTGGTCAACTACCTAGACCTTTGAGACACCTGGAAAGTATGAGATAACTGAAGGTGGATTTTGTCCATATACTGCTTCAAAAGGAGTCATGTGAGTAGTTGTATGGTAAAAAGTGTTGTAACACCATTCAACTAGTGGTAACCATTGAGCCCATTGATTTTTCCTTTCCAATGAAAAAAACCCCAAATATGTTTCCAAACACTTGTTGACAACCTAAGTTTGACCATCAGTCTAGGGATGATAAGTTGTGCTAATATGAAATTGGGTACCTTGTAGCTTGAACAGTTCTTGCCAAAAATTGCTAGTGAAAGTTGGGTCGCGATCAGAAACAATAGAATGAGGCATGCCATGAAGCTTGAAGACCTGATCCATGAAAAATTGAGCCACACCGGAGGTTGTAAATGTGTGTTGAAGAGCACAGAAATGAGCATACTTGGAAAGACGATTAACTACCACCATGATGACTGATTTATTGTCAGATTTAGGTAATCCTACAATTAAATCCATAGAGATATCCCCCCAGATAGCAGGTGGAATTGAAAGCAGTTGTAGTGTACCAGGAAATTTGATTGTTTCTCCCTGGTTGTGTTGACAAACATCACATTCAGCCACAAAATTGTGAACGTCCTGTTTCATACCATCTGAGAAAAAAGAACGTTTGACCCGGTCATAGGTTTTGGTAAACCCAGAGTGCCCAGTGGGGGGTGTAGCATGAAGCTCAGAAAGTACCGTGGATTTAATTTTTGACTGTTTACTTAAATACAAATGGCCTTTGTATTGAAGCTCATCATTGAGACAAGAGTACCCTTGGTAGACTGGAGAATTGGCCTGCAATTCTTGTATTAGATGTGAACTTTTGGGATTGTGTAGCCATTCCTAGTGAACAGCTTGGAGCCAATCTGGTACAATGAAGGAGAGAGAAAAAAGAGACCCTTCATATTCATATTTTATGGAAAGTGCATCAACAACCACATTGTCTTTTCCTTTCTTGTAAATGATCTCATAATCATATTCAAAGAGCTTAGTCACCCATTTTTGTTTCTCTGGGTAGGAAAGGTGTTGTTCAAGAAAATGCTTGAGGCTTTGATGATGTATCTTAATTTGGAAGTGTTTCCCCAACAGATAAGGGCACCAAAGATCCACGGCATGCATAATAGCCAACATTTCCTTTTCATAGGTTGATTTTCCCAAATGTCGCTCTGACAATTGTTTGCTGGTAAAGGCCAAAGGTCGACCCTCTTGCATAACCCTTATTTGTCAATTTCCCTTTCAAAATGGATCAAGTTATGTTCCATTAGTGGAAACCTGATTCCTTGGGGTGGGTTCCCATTTGTCAATAAGGTATTATGTAATTGGATATTTTTCTACTTCCAATTGATAGGTAGGATACTTGTGGCAACACATTTACTTCTTTTAGTTTGTTACTCATCACAAGTTTGTGTGGATTAATTTTTTTAGAGAAGGCCATGTTGTAATTTAGTTGAAATGAGTAGTATGCATGTCCATTAAGCAATTCTTTGAATTGGCATCTACAAGCTTCGTTCCATTGATCAGGGTGAGTTATATCTATAACACTTATTTAAGTATTCAACACTATATCAAAAGAAAATAGGTGTTTTAAAATAAATTCTAATTGAGATAAATGTAAATATTTATAACCACGAGATATCCATCTCTTACATTGTTGTCCAATTATGAAGGGTAAAAATGCTTGAACTATACTAGGTCTAGTTGTTAGAATGTCTACTCTAATTACATTATAGCTACTATAGACAATGGTTTTGTATTTGTTTCATTATAAAACTCTTTGATGAGTATTTATAAGAATGAAAAATTACCACAATGATCTATTATAGTAGTTTTCTTTTTATACAAATTTATAGTATTATTAATTCCTTGGGAGTCAAGAGTGTTGTATATGGATTTTGATCTGCTAATAAGTTCATTCCAATATTGTCCATGTCTAAGGCTTCAATACAGGACTAAATCTCATTGATTTAAATTGTTCCAATCACCACATTAACACTATGTGAGAGAGGGATATAATAAATGAATACAAAGATATGGGACAAGGTGACTAAAGGGAAGCAATTGCTATCATTAGCCTAAAAAGCCTTACAATATTACCAAAATAATCTTTTATCTATGAGATACTATGAACATTTAAACCACTACATAGGGATGTTCAACTAACAAAAATAACCATTGTCATGAAATGAATGTGTAATGCATCTAATGTACAACATAGAAAATTCTAATCTAGGGAGATTAGTTCCAATGGTCCATTCTAAAACCCAATCAGAATTTTTTTTCATCTTCCAAGGGTTGGCTAGAGTCCGTTCAATAATTGCGTGTATTAGAATAATGGGATAGTGGGCTTAAAAAAATTGTAAAAGTTGTTACCAAATTATAACCAAATAACAAATAAAAGTTTTGAGGTAATATTTCGTTGAGGATCCTTATATCTCCAACCATAGCACAATCACGTTAGCTCTTTGCACATGAGCCTCTACAAACCCACTCTCTATTATGGATAGAGGTTATGGTATATTCATGAGACCAACTTCTAGGATGTTGTTTCTCATGTCACGAGTTAAGTCAAATATGTTATGCAATTCTTATGCAAAAATAATAAGAAAACAACATGTGAGAAAATAAAATATTATGTGAGAATGAGTTGGCTATGATACCATATGTAGTAGAACTAACATAGGCCCTATATATTTTGAAATAAAACTTACAAGAGAGGGATCTCAATGTGTGTTTGTGTGTGTAGCAAGAAAATGAAAATTCCATTTCTCCATAACCGTAGAACCGCTTTTTTTAATCCATATACACGAGCTTGGGTCATCTTAGGTATTTTTTGAAATTTCATATCTAGTCAAAATATAAATAAAAATAAAATCTCTTTGTGTGTGTACACACACAAAAGAGATATTTTATATGTACACCTAATATAAAAATAACTATATAAAGAGATAAAAAGAGAGATCTAGATTTACACAAAAACAAAAATACTATAAATAAAATATTTACATAAAAATATCATTATCCTTCTCTTCTGCTTAGCCTAAGTCCATCTTAAATTATTAAAAAATTTACACTTCAAGAGATTTGATCTCTTTTGGTGCTTAATAGATCCAAATTTAAGATGGATATATGTAAATTTAAGAAAGATAGAATATAATTGAAACTTATTAGGAATGATTACAATTGCTTTGGATATTCTATTATATTTGGGAAATGTTCATGTATTTCATAAATGTGTTGTTGGATTTTTCGCTTTTCCAATTTTAATATACAGTCCAAGGAATTCAATTTTCTCCCTTTCCTTTTTCTAGATTGCTTTATAATAGAATGATTATGATGTCTTTGAAAATCTACGAGATGTTGAATATGAATAAATTAAAATATCATTTATGTATATAATATTGAAGGAATAATAAGAACTAAATATAGAGACTATCTATTGTTTAAAAATGACATTACAATCCCTTCAAATTATTCTCTAAGAATACTAAATGTTGTTTTATGTATATTTTTTGGATTTTTTTCTTATTCAATGAAATCCACTCTTGGAATCAGAGTTAGTATAACCTTCTTGTTACCTCTTTTTATTTCACTATGCATGTTGTGTTGGCATATTTATTATGGGCGGACAGAAAGCATAGTATTTGTTTGTCATTGATGGCAAGCTCAGCCCGACGATGACGAACAAGAGAAAGTGGCAAGACCAATAGCGCAATGACAATCGCATGGAAATATCAGAAGTGTAAACTCCATTTTGGAGTTTCGGATACCGGGAGTTGGAGGAGTCAAGGAAGCAACTCATGACAGAAAATCACGAAATGCGAAACCATGACTTAATCTCCGTTTCGGAGTTTCGAATACCGGGAGTTGGAGATGTCAAGGACACTCATGACAAGAATGATGAAATAACAAAATGCGAGAGATCAAAGCATCAACAAAGAATCCATTTCAGAGTTTAGCAGACTGGGAAATCAATCAAAGGAACTTTAACCTTTGAAGTAGCAAACCCCGAAATCCCAAAACAGACACATCAAAAAACCACGTCAGCTAAGAACACGTGGCACAATTAGGCAATGAAAAGTGTCAAGATAATTCAACATTTCAGGCAAATGTAAGTCACGAATCAGAGTGACACGTGGCAGCTATTCAACACGTGTCAATCCACATGTGATGTCAGCAGGTTTATGTCACATCGAAACTTTCTATTTCACGGTTTTTACATAGAAAGTAGAAAATCCACCATCATGAAGTCTTGAACTCCGAAATGCCGAAAGGGACTATTGTGGGTCTCAGAAACCCGAAAGGCAAAACTCCAAAATCCCGTCAACCGTCCATCTCAATGGGTTATCTGAACCGTCTGATCACTTTGGAGATTTTGTGATCATGAATTTTATAATGTTAGAGTCATGATGACTCGAAGGGAAAAACACCTTTTGGTGTAGGCTGTGGTCATCGTCAATGGTCATGTTAGAGGGAGGAGCTAGCACCAAGATGAGATCCTTTTTGGCAATCGTAACATGAAGAGTCGAGACTCTTCACCACAGGAATGCCGAAATGCCAAAATGCGAAATGGCGAAATCAACACAAGACCCTGTGCTTGTAATCCAACGGTGTTGGATACTTGGAAATCTAATCGAAGGGCTATTGTTGCTCTTCATGATTAATTGTTCAGTTATGATTCAGTTAGCAAAACCAAATCATGGTTCTTGGATGGTTGGCGTTTCAGTTGCTGAAGCGTTGTTATAGGGATTTGACGAGTAACCAAAGGTGTTGTAGTATATAAAAAGAAACACGCAGTGACTGTGTGGGGTTGGTCATTCTGAATGAAAAATGAGTTGAACTGTAAGAAAGGGAAAATTACAGTATGCACAGTGTGAGACCGACAGTATACGTAGTGTGAGATAAAACTCAGAGATGAGTAACAAGTGAGGAATAGACAGAAGCAAGAGTAGAATTGCAGAACAACTTGAAGTGGAGAAGAACTACAGAATAGACAGAGGAAGAAAATAATTGCAGAACAATTATAAGCATACCAGATTTACAGAACAAAGAAGAAGTGGTAAGAATTGATTTATCTATTTTTTTGGTTATTCAATCATTTATTTATAATCTGGGAGGCAGGGTGGTGCTAGGGAGGACTGTGGTCCTCTAATATTCGAGTTGGTGCTTGAATATTGGGAGTTGTAGCTTCCATCTAGTTGTGGCTAGAAAACAGGGTGGCAGGGTGGTGCTTGG
>JZKD02S1385946.1:642166-662801 GCA_000966675.3 Picea glauca
AAAATGGCAACTAATCTCATCATCTTATTCACAAAATTAATCTCAAACTATTGTCAATGACATTACGGAGGTTACCTGTCACAACCAGCAAGACTAGATCTCTGATGAGCTTACAACGGATTTCTGATGAACTTTTAAGAGATGGAGCAAAGAAAACAATCGGTTATTGAGGGTGACGAGAATGCCAGAAATCTCATCCAATACCTCAATGCTGCAGTGGTCCGGGTACCTCAGTTCTTAAGTCATCCTCATTTACTATAAGACGCACTAGCATCTTCAACTCCATTTTTAGCTCTGAATTTACTATTAGACACACTAGCATCTTCAACTCCATTTTTAGCTTTGAATTTGAACTGGAAATATCTATGTTTGCTATACACAGGGATTCATCATCACCAAGACTAATGTTGGACGGTAGTGGAATTGTCCATATCAACAGGTTTTGTCATCATTGTGGAGAGATCCTAGAAAACCAAAAAAACCCAATTTGGCTCTGATCATAATTGCGAGACAGATTTGTGAACATCAATAACCCATTTTAGAGATGAGTAGAAATAGAAAACCATACGAATTCAAAAAACGAAATTTGAATCAACTCTAAAATGAAGGAATAAAATACCCATTTCTTGATATTCCTTCTGGCAGAGGCCAAGCCATATATAACCCCTAACGGTGCCTAATCCTCCACGTAATGTAATAACCAGATAGGTTCTTGGCTTATTAGCTCCAAATGTGTGTAGAAGTAACAATAGTTGTATTATTGTACTGTTTCTCGGAAATTGTTATGTCACTAGCGTCGAATCAATTAAAGCTTTTTACTGCATTTATTGGGATTTTAGGATCCAAACAATTTGTCGAAGTATCAGTGTTTATGATATTAAAATTTTATTTCAATTTATTATAATCTGTGTGAGAAAACTTATTAGTATAATCTGTATCAAAGAGAAAACCTATGCGTAGTGACAACTATATTGATCCATTTGTATTTGTTATATAACAGCAATTTCATTTTCTGTGGGGTGCTTGTATTATGATTTGACTTCGGAATTTCATTGTAGCTGGGTTGTTACCATTTCTTTTAACATTAAAATTAGGATGTTTCAAATATATTTTATTTTTAATTTTAGATTGATATTTATTTTTCAATATTTTCTAAGATTTGTATGATCGCTCCATAACACATAAATATCTGCAGCTTTTTGATTTTATTTTTAACAATAAAAATTTAAAATTTATAAAAAACATATATTAAAACATCCATAGAGAGCTACTTAATAATTGGAATATGCTTTTTACTTGCACTATATTTTTTAAAAATTATAAAAAAGGATAATGCACATTTCATGTGTGTCATTATAATTTTATTTAAAAAAAAAAGGATAATGCACATTTCATGTGTCATTATATTTTTCTTTTGAAAGAAACACTCTAAGTGAATCACTAGTTTTCCTCTTTTATTTTTATTATAAAAATTTTTGTATTTTAATTGATAGTATAATTTTTTTGTATTTTAATTGATAATCACATATGTATATCAGTTTTATTATATTTTTCTTTTGAAAAAAACACTCCAAGTGAATCACTAGTTTTCCTCTTTTATTTTTATTATAATTTTTTTTGTATTTTAATTGATAGTCTAATTTCTTTGTATTTTAATTGATAGTCACATATGTATATCAGTTTTATAAAAAATAGCTAAAAATAGATAATCATAATAAAACTTTAAAAATATTAAATATATAAAAAGTAGATTCTCTGGAAAATTACATATGTATATTAGGTTTTTGTTTTCCTAAGTAAGAAATATTTTATTACCTTCTCGAAAACATACATACAACTTTCTTGGGCATGGATTGCCATGAGAGGAAACCAATCCATCTCATCTATAGTTCATAGATTATATAATCCCATAGAGAAAAAAAAGAAAACTTTTGATGTTCAGTTGAGATACATGACTCATGAAAGAGTATCAACATCAAGACACCACAAAAATTTAAATTTGTTGTGCAGCGGAAGCAAAAACAAGTACAGAGAAAACATGAACTCAAACACAGAATATCAATCACACATAGGAGACACAGGTTTACGTGGTAAAACCCTCAAGGTGAGGGAAACATCCATGGGACAATGGCAATAACATCTTATTGCTTAACGAGAGATTACAACCAGCAACCCAGAGAGGACTTGAAGCCCATTGTTCATTGAATGCCTCTAAGACATTCACATTTATACAATTCTCTCCACAGTTACATGAAACCAAATGAATTAATTGCATCCTTAACTTGGACTGATTAGCCTCAACTGAAACCTAAATAACAGGGATCTACAAGATGCCAATATCTAATAGAATTGGAAATTGGTTGTCACCATTTCAACAATCTCCACCTTGACAACAATTTACCCGATACCATGCCATTTTCCATTCATCACCTTCTTGCAAGATAAAAATAGGTGATACCAATGCTTTCAAAACCGAAGCACCCATTTCACTGTTCCACCTGGATTTATCATGTGAACACTGACAACTCCCTGCAAGTGAAATATCTGATATTATCATCACAAACTTATACATTCTTCTAGCATACTATATACGAGACATATCTTCTTCCATCTTCATCACTTGGACATAAACCTGAAGAAATCTTCTATCGATTTCATGTTAAATTCATACCGAATTTCTGAGTGTCTTTTCCTCACACTCACGTTGTGATAACCAAAACTCACCTTTAGTCATGTCTTCGTGTATTCCATGCTCAAATTTTTTTTGCCGCTCCCAGATCCTTCATCTCAAACATCCAAGCCAACTGAGCCAATCCGTTGATCGTCACCATGCTCGTGCTTGCAATAAGCATATCACCAACTACTTAATCACCAAGATAGTGAATACCATAGTTATTCCCACTTCTTGTAAATCTCGGCTCACCATGAAGGAATCAACATCATGTACCAACTACCTAGGTACCATTAGGCCATACAATGAATTACTTGAGCTTTGCAAACAACTCTTCTGTCGCGATACTGATCACCTTTAGTGCTCCACCTCGAACACTATGTTCGAGACCTTCGCCAAAAAACGAGACGAAGCCAGCCAAGTAAGCTCGACACAAGCTCACCTCCAGGGAACTTTCAATGGAGTCCTAGCTCCACCTTAACATGAACATCCCCTTGACCAAATCCGGCCAAGTTGGCCAAGAAAACATTCACCGCTCACCTCCAGGCCCATTTATAAGGGAGTTACAACTAGCCTTTAAGCAGGCTTCACTACATGCAATATTATGGACACCAAAACACGGGAAACAAACATGAACCCGAAAAAACCACCCCTTATCACCTAAGTCTATGTCTAGACTTTACTGGCGGGATATGAGGGGTACGCATGCGTAAATGAGGTCTTACAACCATATGCCCAATTACATGCAAAATTTAATTTACAACTCTATTAAAAATAACAAATGTTCACATGGTTACCACTATCGTCATCCCATTTTTTCATACCATGCTCGCCTTCTTGATGATTAACATGTCCATCTCATCGCCACCTCAAGTTAGATCAACAAACTTCCACACACAGACCCGGTGCTTGCTACCGCCAGTTGTATATTCGAAAGGATGGCGACTCTATCAAATTGAAGAGACAACCGACACAACATCTATTATGTGGGTGACCAAAATAAATTTTACATCCTTAGACCATCTTGAGGGCTCTCCAAAAAATGCAGCATCCAATTAAGCCTGGCGCCCACAATCAACGCAACATTACATTGCCCAATTTTCAACGACCAGGATGCAATTACAGAGAGCTCGTGGGTATCAGGAAGAAGCCCCTTGCCCATTGGAGTAGGTAAGAATGGGATCCTAGTGAGCCGAACCAGGTTCGATAAGGCCCCCTCTGCCCGAGAATAGGCAACACCCTTCCCCTGAACGATCAATAACCTATGCGCCTCCCGGAGCAATGAACCCATGGTCCAAATATATGACTCCTTAGCGCAGAGCTCCAGAATCAAACTTAGGCAAGACCAAATGGGCTTTCACAGCCTCCAGCTAGTTGAGCTTCTGGAAATCAACCTTCCCAAAGTCCACCTGGTCGTAGGTGCCTGATATCATGATCATTAAAAATGATGATAACAACAGGTAATTTGTATCAAATCAATGTCTCAACTTCCATCCCACTAAATTCAAACCCCAAGTCTCCTTCCACAGCTACCACAAGCCTCCCCGGAGAAGTCGTCGTCGCAACAATGCAATACCACAACCCAACCCCCATTGTGCTTGCATCCAGCGTCTACACTTCACAAAGTCTTCAACAAGAAGTCAATAACACTAGTAGGAGCACCTACTTCATCAAAGAACATGGGTCTCTTCTCCTCCGTGCGACAATCTTTGAATGTTTTCCATTTATGCATGGAAAACAAGTGTGCATAATCATCTTCATTTTTCCAGTCGATTCCATCACATAGATCTTAGCATTATAACTATGCATAGTGATTCATTTTGCAGATCTGATCTTGGCTCACGGCTCTATGGCCTGACAAATCTCGCCTCCTTCCAACAACACATAGCCTCTTCCAATAACAGATCACTCTCTCCACCAAATCAGTCTGCGGGTATCGTGCCCTCACTTAGTTTTGGCGGCTTCATCGACCCTTCACAAAACCCTATGATTACCTTTGCAAATTGTCAAACTGGCTCTTTCTTTGTGCAAGTTGGAACAAGTGGATGAAGGCAACGAACTCCTTCTTTTCTCTATGTGGATTTCACCAGAAAACCCGATGGTTTTACGAACTCTTCTTTTCTCTATGTGAAAGCACCAGAAAAAATGGTTCCTCATTCTTCTGCGTAGAAACCCCCGATTTGATTTCTCTCTTCTCTGCACGCGAAAAATGAGCACCCTAAATGTCCATGACAATAGACTTCAACTTCTACTGACCCTCCTCGACCTCATTTGTCTCCTCCGCTTGGGGTATTAACTCACCCACACAACCAGATATTCAACTAGGTGTAGGGAAGTCCATTATGTTGGGCTCCTCTCCTCCACGCAGGCAGATCTTGATGACTGACGTGACCGTCCTCTTTACACATCTGACAAAAAATCATTTGTTGTGCATGATATTCAACTAGGTGTGTGAAAGTCCTTCCTGTTGGGCTCCTCTCCTCCACACAGGCAAATCTTGATGACTGACGTGACCATCCCCTTTACACATCTGACAAAAAGTCATTTGTTGTGCATGAGATCTTGTGATCTCCACACGGTATATCCACGCAACGATTCTTCATGGTGAACGCTAATCTCCACCTTGACGCTCTGATACCACTTGTTGTGCAGTGGAAGTAAAAACAAGTACAGAGAAAACACTAACTCAAACAAAAAATAGCAATCACACATAGGAGACACAGGTTTACGTGGTAAAACCCTCTGGGTGAGGGAAACATCCATGTGACAATGGAAATAACATCTTATTGCTTAACAGAAGATTACAACCAGCAGCCTAGAGAGGGCTTGAATCCCCTTATTTACTGAATGCCTTTGAGGCATTCACATTTATACAATTCTCTCCACAATTACATGAAACTGACTGAATTAATTGCATCCTTAACTTGGACTGATTAGCCTCAAACGAAACCTAAATAATAGGGATATACAAGATGCCAATATCCAACAGAATTGGAAATTGGTTGTCATCGTTTCAACAAAAGCTAGAGTGATAAGAATTCATGAGAAACTAACTAGAGGGTAGCAATATCAACTATTCAGAGCCAGAAACCTGTTCATTTGGAGGAGATACCATGTGACCAGGCGATAGGGGAATTGACATGTTCAAGTAAGTTGCATCCTGGGAAGACAAGTCTGAGGTCGATTGTTGTTTTGTCGAGTTGGCACCTAAATCCAACAATATGAAGACTTTTTGGTCAGCCCCTAAATCCATCAACAAGAAGAATTTTTGGTCTAGTTGCTCGATTTGGAAGTTTAAGTCTGTCACTTCACTGCAAACCAAGAAAATAAGCTTCAAGTGGTCATCATCCAAACAAAAATTGCACGTAGAATCATCTTGGCCACTATCCTCCAATGGATATTGCATGCACTTGAAGGGAAAACTTCTTATCTTCATGCTTTCGAGACAACCGTTGGTGGCTCTCAGAACTTTTCTTATCAATAGCGGTGCAAAGGCCAACTAAGAATATTCACCCATGGGCCCAACTCCTCCTTCATACCATTCAACTTTTCACCCCCATATCAAAGCAACGTCCTGCATTGTCTATTCCCCACTCGCCACTTTATTCAGAAGTGCCTGTGCACCAACCACTCTCTTTGCATCACAGGTAGACTATGCTATGTCTCTTGGTTGCATGCCAATCCTATGATGGGAGCCCCAATCCCTTTGAGAGTTCCCCCTTTCTTTGACATGCGACATTGAGATAACAAGAATGCCAACATGACTGGAAAGGGGGATGACAATGTTATCAACCAAAACCTATAGTTGCATATGGGATTGAAAATCGAGGTTGGGTGCACATTAAGAATTATTCCATATGCTTGTGATGATTTTATCTTTGGGTGGCTTGGCCTAAGATGTAGAGTAATTGTCATTACAACTGGAGTGGGATTGTTGTTAATTCACACCTCTTCAATAGTACTATCTACCAGCTTCATCCTATCTTTCTCATGCTTGATGGAGTTCTTAATACAAACTATAATATGGCCATGGAGGAAAGAGGAGGCACCCTCCATGCACCGCTCTCGAAGAACACGCTGCCAGGTGGCAAGGTTGCCTCCCTATAGGTACAATAACACAAAGAAGATTGAGACAACCCATCCAGGGAGGTTTTAAAAAATAACTAGAAATAAAAAATCGCAATAAAACTATGAAAATATTATATATATTGAAAGTAGATTCAACTAGGAATTTAATAGTTGGAGGTCTACAATTTTTTTTACAAAATTTGCAAGGGTTATTACCTATGGAAGTTGAAACCTTATAAAAAAGTGCAACAAGAAAGATAATTTGGGTTGACTTAAATATCCGTGAATCAAGAACATGAAACCCAACTCTTGAGAGTTGATGTCTTTTTTACTTTCAAATTAAATATTTTAAGTATTAAAATCTAGATTGAGAGTTTGTTTCAATTGAGAGTTGGTATTGAATTTAACTCTAGGCCCAGATATCAAGTATAAACTCTCGACTTAGAATTTGATTTCATCAAATCTTCACACTTCGTTGCAAAAAATGCAGCACATCTTCAATGAATTCCCCAAAGCCACATGAACAATGTAATAATATGTCAACCTCTTAAAGTGAACTAACACCTCATTAACTATTCACTTTGCTTACAATGTTGATTCTACAATATTTATGTATTTGTGCTATTTGCATCAATCTAAATATGTTCTTTTTAATTCCCTATGTTCTTTGACATTAAAATTATCCTTTGTGCTTTAAATTTCCCCTACCCTTGGACATGATTATTAGATAAATTGATATACATTTCTTGTGATCCAAGCAATTTCTATAATTTATTGTGAGTATGTCTTATTTCATGAGGTATCTTTAGCTTCACTTGTGATGCTAGATTGTTTTGTTTTTTATGCCTTGTCAAAGTTATCATATTCAAATTCATACAACACTTTTAACCATTGAGGTTTTTACAAATCAAACATTTTTGTGGTAAATCATAGCCAAGCATTAACATGGAATACAAAGTGTTAGGAGTATTGCACTACGATTTACTAATTTATTATTTTCCTATACATTTATGAAATCAGAAGTAATATGCTTTTGGATTGAGGCATGGTAGTAGTGCCTAGCCCAATATGTCTGACTAGTATGTAGGCCTATGCGGGGTTTGGATACCGAGTGAAAATGAGAAAGAAGGGCTTCCACGGGAGTAACAATAGCACTAAAAAGGTAGGCAGGTAAGTGTGGTCCCCCCAATCACCCCAACAATCGCAACAAGACTAGCGAGGCCATCTTATTAAAAAATGTTCCCAGCCAGCTATACCATTTGATTTCAATATGTCTGCCACCGTCCAGCTCTACAATTTCACCCACATGTGGCTGGGACCAATTTCAAAGTGTTTCCATCAATTCAAGAAATCCATAATTCTTGCCATCCCCCCAATTTTTCCTAGCAATCCCAACAGTCCAATCTAGCCGTACCATCAATCCAAAAGGTCTGTCTACAGTATGCCTCACCTAACATATACATTTAGGAAGTCAAGTTTGTTTCCTTCTCAGATCAGTCATAGTTTCATTCTCCAATGGGTCTAATAAGGTGGGGAAGTTGGAGGCTTGGGTAGGTTAGTGAAAAATGGATTCCATGACCATTTTCTTGCGCTTACACACCACTTGAAACCTGATCATGCATTGGGAACCACCGATGGATCGAAAACCAAATTCTATCCATTTTTGCATGCTATAGAAACCTTTGTTTACCTGAGATGATCAATGTATATCCCCATCTGGTTCAAGACATTCATCATAAAGACATGGATTGATTTTCTTATCTTCCTTACTTTCATCCCCCAGGTCTTGAAGTGCAGGTTAGTCACCCACTAAGGAATAACCTAATTTTTCTTCCCAATAGGGGTTGGGTAGTTATAAACATTTATCAGAATCATAGCTGCTTAGAGAATTCACTCTATAACTCTGATAAAAAAAAACCATTGCAGTTCGTCACATTTATAAAAAGTAGCAGGAAAGAAACACACCTTAGGTTGACCATTAATACCCCCCATACATTTATCTAAGAAAAATTATATTGTTGTTCCTTAAGAACTATCCCCTTTCCTCACTAGCTCTACCAATTAAAACCACGTGTGTCCAGCACCAACCAACTATTATTTCGAAGGGATTCAATAAGTTTCTTAGTCACAAGAGACCATTTTTATGCCTGATGGGACCAACCTTTATGCAGGGGTAGACGTGCCCATCGATTGAGGAAAGAACGAAAGAAACAGCGTCAGGGCTACACTGACCCATCATCCCAACACACTGCTTGAACGAAAAGACCAACACACTACTTGAAAAAATGTACCACATTGCTTGTTACTTCTTTGCTGACCTTACCCATCCAAATACTGAGACTTCTTGATTTTTATATGATAATGAAATGACAAGGATGGATGTTGGTGCTGCAACAAAAAAATGGCAGGCTAGGTACTCTATTATTGGAACCAAGAAAGAAAGAACTGGCAGGTTAGGGACACTGGTGCTGGAACCGATATCGGGAAGGTGATGCACCTACATGTGATAGAGATGCTTTGACGATTGAATGAAAACACTTAATACCCTAGCAAGGATAATTGACAAATGGGTGGAAAAATTGACAAATGGTAGGGATAGACGGACCCCCGGATGGAACCACGAATCACAGATAGACTCTAGCACTGGGTAATTGCAAAACTATGATGAACCAAGAGGGATGTCGGTGTTGGAACCAATGGTGGGTGGGGACACATCATTGAGATTCCCACCACACAATGCTTGAATGGGGCCACCATATAATGAAAACCATCACCACACACCCTTCATCACTAATTGCTTGAATGGGGGTGCTTTTATGATTGAAAACCAACAGATAGATAGATAGATAGATCCCTAGTGAGGACATGATTTACTCAGCGAGAGAAACACATAATAGGCAAGGGACGTTGGAACTAGAACAAATGGAAGAACAATAGACACATGCAAAGAGAATTTCCCCATTATTAGTGAAACCTAGTGGAGTGGTTGCATTGGGGAGAAGTGATGAAATCCACCTATGAATTCCCTAGTGGGGATGGTGTGCTCAGTGAGTGAGGAACCTGTATACCCTTGTATGCCTACATGATGTTGTATAGGGAACCCTACCTAGCCACAGAGGATACCCATTGACAGAGAGATCGATAGATCGATGGATGGATAGAGGCAAGGGGGTAGAGAGAGATTTTATAATGATTATGTTGTGTTAAGCCCTAAATATTGGCACATTACCCCTTAATTGGGGCATATTACATTAGTATTGTTATTTTATTTATTTCATCTTGGGTCCATTAGTTGTAATTGTACCTCCTAGTCTCCTATATATGCCAAGGAGACTTTTTCATTTGGAATCATCTTGTATTTGTAAATTTATGTGGTGTATAAAGTGGTTTCCCCCTTGACGAGGCTTATTATCTGAAATTATCTCTTTGTTAAGGCGTTGAGTACTTATTTTGATTTTTTTTATGCTATTTTGATATTTGGTTCTTAACATTTGGTTCCATAGCTCAAGGTCTTGGGGTTTTGTTGTTGTATCTGAGACACCTTGGAATTTTCTCTATAATTTGTTTTCTGCAATGTTTCAAAAGGAATTCCTTGGAGGATATTTATTATACGGATAAAGGTACTTGGGGTTCAAATTTTATCTCACGAGGCCTTTTACTTTCGGATATATATCCTGTGTACGATAGGGTTTTGGAATCATCTTGAATTTATTCATCGCGTAATTTGCGCTATAAATTTTTTTCTTTGATGTTTCAAACCATGAAACTTGAACGATATTCAAATAAATTATCAAGGTAGCTATGATAAAATTTGTATCTTCTGGGCCATCCTACTTTTGTAGATACACCCTGTGTAAGATAGGGTAGTTGACTAGTCATATTAAGTAGTCTCAAACAAGTGTTCTGGGTAAAACAATGATATCTCCTTTAGTGAGTATCCAAATTAAGTGATACTAGTTGCATTGGATAGTGGATAGTCTTTAGTATTTCTGGTGCAATTTTCATAATCAAATATAATATATTGTGCTCTTAGCATGCTTTATAAGTACACTCTCCTAGAAAGGAAAAAAATCAGCAAGGTGTGGGGAATTTACCATAAATTCCACTTGGAGCATATAATTTTGATCAGACCTATGGCATTGCAGAGAAGAAATATCAAGGAAATACAAAACAAAATTTCCAGACCCAGAAGGGCCAAAATTTTGGAGATACAACAAAATAAAGATCGTCTAGAAAAAACACCTCAAAATCAAGGTTTAAAAGTGATACTTGGCGAACATGCCACCAAAAAAGGGAACTTATACACCAAATAATCCTTCAAACAATCCTACTTGGAATCTTGATGAAGGTGAAGAAATGTGCAGGGACATAAATGATTTACAAAAGAAGACAATAACAAAAGATGAACTACAAAGGATGATGGATTCAACTGAAGCTAAGTTGGAGGCAATAGGGTGGTTTAAAAAGGGAGATCATGGAAGGATTAAAACATTTCCTAATAGAGATGTTAGCTGAAAGTGAAAATGTATCCCATGAAATTCATGATGAGGACACAAGGAAGATGAATCAAGACTAGAGAAACTCCAACTTTGGGTTGAAGACCATCCACTTTTCTAAAATCGATATGAGGAAGTTTGATGACAAGGATTGAATCACATGTATACTTCATATGGAGCAGTTCTTTGATCTACATGATGTGCCACACACAAAAGGTACAAATTTCTTCTTTACATTTAGAACCCAATCAATTTGTGTGGTATCGATGGATTTTTTCTTGCAAATCACTTTTCACTTGGACAATTTTCATGGAAGAAATGATAACACACTATGAGGATAAAAGGAGCAATATCGTCTTTAGCCAATTGATAAATCTCAAGAAAAATGGTTCAGTTGCGGAGCACATTGAGAACATTCAAATATTGAATATAAAGGTAAAAAATATTCTAGATGAGCACTTGATTGATGTATTCATAGGAACTTTAAAGGATAAAATTCAACATGAGGTTCACCTTTGGGAATCCAAATCATTGGAGAATATGTTCAGGGTGGCGAGAAATGTTGAAAGCAAAAATATGGCTATGGCTTCTATAAGGACCACTCCTAACATCTATCGAGAGAATAATGTTCCTTATTCTCAAACAACTCAACTTACAAGGTTGACACCTAAAAAATTGGAGGAAAGAAAAGAAAAAGGTTTATGCTTTAATTGTGACAACAAGTATAGTAAGGGACATAAGTGCGGTGAGAATAAATTATTCTACATAGATTGTGAAGAGGAAGAATAACAAGAACAATAAAAAGAACCATCTCAAGATGAAAATGTAGAAGAGATTTCTTCTAAAGAGTTGACTCCCACGATATCATGTAATGCACTGGATGGAATTAGCACTCCTCAAACCCTCAAGATTGAAGGATATACCAAAAATAAAAAGGTAATAGTCCTAATTGATTCTGGTAGTACTCATAATTTCATTCTCTATAAATTAGCCAAAGCTCTCAATTTCTTTATATATATAGCGCCATAGTTTCAAGTAATGATTGCAAATGGAGGAACTATAAATTTCTTAGGAAAATTCCATAATATCAATCTTACTATGGGGGAATATGTAATGAATAGTCCAATGATTTCTATACCCATGGGTGGTGCTAATTTCGTACTAGGAGTCCAATGGTTACAATCATTGGGAACAATGAATTTTAATTTTCAAGAAATTTTCATGAAATTTTCATTGGAAGGAAAGGAAATTGAGTTAAGTGGTATCACAGGGAAACCTAGTAAGGTGATAAGATATAATGGCATGAAAAAATTGTTGAAAAAGGGGAATCAAGGTGTAATTGTACAATTATGCTCACTAGATGTTCAAACATCTAAGCCATCTATTCCCCTAGATCTCCAAGGGATCATTGATAAGGATTCCAAAGTATTTGAAGATATTCCCAAAGTTCTTCTACCCACTCGAAATCATGATCATGCTATTCACATAATTCCTAGGAGTGTTCCTCCTAACATCGGGCCTTACAGATACACTTATGCCCAGAAGAGTGAAATTGAGCGTATGGTTGAATAAATGTTAGAGGCTGGAATTATTAGACCTAGGAAAAGTTCTTACTCTACACTAGTGGTAATGGTACTCAAGAAAGAGGGCTCATGGCATATTTTTCCATATTATAGAGAGATCAACAAGATCACCATTAAATATAAGTTTCCTATTCCCGTCATTGATGAATTGTTAGATGAAATACATGGATCAATCTACTTCACAAAGTTGGATCTCCGTTCAGGGTATCATTAGATTAGAATGAAGGAAGCATATATCCCAAAAAAAACATTCCGAACTCATGAACGCCATTATGAATTTTTGGTCATGCCTTTTGGCCTTATGAATGCACCTTCCATATTGTAAGGGTTGATGAATTCCATTTTCAAGCCCTTTCTTCAAAAATTTGTGTTATTATTTTTTGATGATATACTAATCTATAGAAAGTCTTGGGAGGATCATGTTCGACATGTTGACAAGGTGCTACAACTACTAAAGGAGAAACAACTATATGCCAAACCATCCAAATGTTTCTTTGGGGTGAAGGAGGTAGAATATTTGGGTTATATTTTATCTCATGAAGGTGTCAAGGTAGACCCTAACAAGATTAAGGCCATGAAGGACTAGCCAATTCCCAAAACATTGAAGAATATTAGAGGATTTTTGGGTTTGATAGGTTACTACCATAAGTTTGTTTGGAACAATGGAAGAATAACATCTTTAACGACATTAACTAAGAAGGATGCATTTTCATGGACTCCAGAGGAAACTCAAGATTTTGAAAAACTTAAAGTGGTGATTTGCAAAGCTCTTGTATTGACCACACCAGACTTCACAAAAACCTTTATTGTGGAATGCGATGCCTCAGGAAATGGCATTGGTGTTGTTCTAATGCAACAAGGAAGGCCCCTTGACTTTGAAATTTGGCCACTCAAGGGAAAGGACTTACACAAACCCATTTATGAGAAGGAAATGATGGAAATACTACATGCATTAAAGCAATGGCGCCATTACCTAATAGGTAGGCACTTCAAGGTTAAACCAGATCATGATAGTGTTAAATACTTCTTGGAACAAAGAATATCTTTAGAAGAACAAAAAAAATGGGTGACCAAAATGTTGGGTTATGATTTTGAAATCATCTACAAAAAAGGGAAACAAAATGTTGTGGTAGATGCACTCTCAATAAAGGATGAAGATGTTGAGACCTTTCTTTGTTCTATCTCGATCATCTAACCTGATTGGATAATAAAAGTGAGGGATGAATGGAAGAATGACGAAAATGTGTGGATGCTCATTCAAAGGTTGTAGTAGGATTTCAGTGCATCAGATACATTTACATGGAAAAATGATTCACTATGGTACAAATATCGCTTATATTTATGTAATAACTCCCAACTCAAACAAAAGGTACTCTTGGAATTTCACACCTCTCCAGTAGGAGGGCACTCATAATTTTTGAAAACCTACCATAGGGTGAGTTTTTTGGGATGGCATTAAAATTGATGTTCAAATGTTTGTGGTATAATTTTTGGTTTACCAACAAAATAAGGTGGAAACAATTAAGACCCCAGATATTTTACAACCATTAGCCATCCCAAGTCAGTGTTGGGAGGATGTTTCCATGGATTTCATCACATGGTTACCAAAGTATGAAAGAGTGTTATCATGGTGATTGTTGATAGATTGACCAAGTATGCACACTTTTGTTCACTCTCTCATCCTTCCAAAGCCAATATAGTTGCCACCACATTCATGAAGACAATTCAAAAGCTACATGGAATCCAAAAGATTATTGTAAGTGACAGAGATCCCATCTTCACTGGACATTCTTAGACATAATTATTTTCTTGTTTGGGTACTCAATTGGCTCATAGCTCATCTTATCATCCTCAATTTGATGGACAAAGCGATATAGTGAAAAAAAATTTGGAAGGATACCTTCTTTGCTTTGTCTCTAATAAACAAACACAATGGTTCAAGTGGTTACCCTTGGCAGAATGGTGCCATAGCACTTCCTTTCACACTGCAACAAAAATGACACCATTTATGGAACTCTATGGATATCACCCACCTTCCATCACTTCTTCTCTAAAAGAAAAATCTAAGGTTCAAGTAGTGGAAGATTAGATCGAGCATCAACAACAAGTTCTCCAACTCTTAAAGGACAACCTGACCATGGCACAATATCTCATGAAACAACAAGAAGATCAACAAATCAGATTATGTAGTCGTTCCAATGGATAAGAACTACAACATTAGCAGTGATAAGAATTTGGAACAATTCAATCAAAGAGGATTCCAAATTACATGGAATATATATATTCAAATCTACTCTTTATTTTCACTGTATCTTTAAAAACTATAAAAGGATATTGAACATATAATGTTTTTATAAAATAATTTTTTTCTTTAATACTTTTTATAAACATAATCTACATGTAGTAGTGTTTATGTGTTTTACTATATTTTAGTTAAAAATATATATTTTTTAAGAAAACACAGTCAGTGAATCATAATTTTTATTATTATTATAAATTTATAGATATATACTTTTATTTTTGTTTATTTAATTCACCAAAATTACATATGTATATTACTTTTAGAAAAAACACTTAAAAATATACCATCACAATGAACTAAAAAACATTATATATATAAAAAAAAAAGTAGATATAGCTAGGAATTTAGTAGTTTGCAAGTTTTTTTTGCAAGAGTATTTATGTTGAATTAACACTCTCAATTCAGAACTTGAAACACAAATTTGGAGAGTTCCCTCGATCTAAACATGTTCTTTTGTGTTTTGTATGCTCTTTGACATTAAAATTCCCCTTTGTGTTTTGAATTTCTCCTTCCCTTTGATATGTTTATTCGTTGGATTGATAAACTTTTGTTGTGGTCCAAGAAATTTTTATAATTTGTTGTTAATATATGTGTTATTTCATTAAGTATCTCTCGCTTTAATCATTCTTTACTTATGACTGTTAAACACAAAAGATAAAGATAGCCGTGAAGTTATTTATTCATCAATATGATACATGTATAAGAACATTGATGTGACCCTTGGATTCGTATTCCAAGAGCTCTCTTGGACTTCTGATGGCATTACAATGACTTGATTATTCATATTCTGTCAAGTTTGTAACCCTAACGAATTATGTTTCAAAAATTCCCTCCTTAATCTGAAGGGGTGTAAGTGATTCCAAGGTGAGAGATGAAATATGAAGGTGGACAACCAAAGTCTGGAAGTGTGCAACTGCCAATGGCTGAATGTGCTCTCTAAATCTTGTCGGTTTTGGATGACCACGAACCAAATAGCTAGCATAAGTTGATGTCTTCTACTAAATGGTGGTGGTGGTTTAAGGAAGACCACAAACCAATATGGTGGTTTAAAGATGACCACAAACTATGGAACTTGACTCTAGGCTCAATGGTTCTTGGAACATTTCCTAAGTTAGCTAGAAGTTGAATTTGATGTCTTATGTTAATTTGAGGTGTTCTCAAATATTGGTTTAAAGATAATCATAAACTATGGTCTATTATAAGCTAGAATTCTTCTACTAAGTGGATGTTTAAGGAAAACCACAAATCATTGTCTAGCAAAAGTTGTAAGCCTTCTACTAAATGATAGTTTAAGGAAAACCACAAACCAAATCATGCTCGTTTTCCATACTCACTTGATACTACTCGATTGATAAGACTTCGAAACTTGAAGCCTGACTTTAAATCAATGATGTTGTTCCCCCCTGTCAGGTACAAGGTGAGAAGATACAAATCTATCCACTACAAGATGTGTCAATACTCGAGAGTGAATTCTATGATATGATTGAGATATCTTCTTGATTGTTGATGACCATTGCCAAGAAGTCATCCAACCATAGTGGTTTTTTACTCTTGTAGGTTTCTTTTGTTTAGAACATCTATCCGAAGGATTATTGTGTTTTCCACAATGCTCACAAGGATGAAGATCGAAGCACTAATATTCCATGTGGCCAAATCGCAAACAATGTTGGAATTTCAAAATCTGCTCTTGAATTGGAGCAGGTGAATATGCACTTTATTGAATTAATCCAACACTCTGGCACTCGATCAGCTTGGCATAATCAGGAATATGAAAGGTGACTTCCTTTTCATATCCGATACTTTTTCTATACTTGTTGTGACTAATTTATTCCCAAGGTCTGATGTTTGTCTTGGAAATAGGAATTTGAACTTCATCTGCATTCATATCTGAAGCTGGATCACTGAGTTGCTTCTGTACTAGCTACTAATCTAAATCAACATCTTCTTTGAAAAGATGGTCGTTTTGAACAAGGAATAGTTCAGAATGTCGCATATTCTTTTGTTGTATTTCTTCTTGTTGGAGTTGTGATTCAAGATGGAGAAATTCGATTTTGTCCTGCAAATATTGTAAATAGGTTAGAACATCAATGAGAGTTATTATGTCAGTTTTGACTGTATTTTCCACAAAAGATAGTATTAGAGGTTTTAGTAACTGTAATAGTTCATCAATTCGAGCCATAGCACAGACCTCACATGGTTTCTTTTAACTCCACCCTTTAACAATCATAATTTTTAATTAAAATTTAAGAAATAAAGGGTGCCAACTTCTACTGAAAATGCACATGTTTACAAGAAAAATACAAATAAACTTACAAAGCTAATATTTGCAAGTATACATGGATTCTGGAACAGAATTGATCTTCAGGGTGAATGTGTCATCTGTCGTTCTCCATAGAACTACAAACTCCTCGTTCTTCTTTCCAAAATATAAGAATGAGAATAAACTAAATATTTTCCCCTTAAATTTTCATTATCCAATATGGATCATAAGAGATGATTGTACTTGATTTGTTTTGGAAATCCCCTTAAGATCAAATGAAATGAGAATATGATTTGATTTAATGAATCACCATTTTTTAAGTCTATTGATATTCTTAAATAAAGAACATACTTAGAAGTTAGGAAAAACATGTCATGGGACAAATTAGACTTCTCCACATAGGAAAGATCAAATATTTCATATTACAAGGCTTATACAACATGATAGATGGTGGAGAGAAAATGATGGCTTCCTTTTCACTAATATTTTGGGGAGCAAAGATGACTAGTAGGAGTGTTTTAAGCTTGAATGAATAGAGGAACACATACATCTGTGCACATATCATAAAATTTGTGTGACAATCATCCTATTTATTCAAGCAAGTTCATCAATGGATGGTATGCATGGGATGTTTGTATTAAAGTAGTAACTCCCTGAAAATGAATCTAGAGGAGAAATTAACTAAGTAGTGGGGTATTGGAAATACATATCATGTGGTTAGCTTGCTCCATGAAAATATACTTGGAGATGGAGGGCATTATGGTCACCTCGTTGCACATTTCACGTAGGAATGTTGATGTTATTGTTGCTTCACTGGTGATTTGTTGTATAGGTCGTTCAATTTATTTGTTGTATACAATGTTTCTTCACTAGAGATATGTAGTATAGGTCATTCGATTTGTAGCAAGGAGTGGTGATGCGGGGATTTTCGAGGGCCATAAATTTTGACTCAGTTATCCATTTGGGCTGAAATTATAGGGAGTTATGTATCAAAGAGTTCATTGTCATATCATTCAGATCCTTCAAATCGGATATCATTTTGACACTTTTTTGGGGCCAAATTCCTTCATATAAGGCCTCAAATTGGGGTTTTAGTGTTTTTGCGGGAATTTTTAAATTAGTAATTATCAATTATATCTCAGTTTATGCAACTAAGCAAAAAAGCGAGTTGACAAATAATGTCACTCTAGTTAGCTTTTAGTTATTGGTCATTTTTAGAGTCATGCGGGAATTTTCTAAAATTAGTTGTTTTCAAAAATCTCAGATAGTAGCTATAAGGGGTTGAACTTCCATTGTAATAGTAAGTATGGAGAAGGAATAAAACTAAATTTGATTTCAATTCTCGTGTGTTTTCATGGTTCTTAGATCTCGTGAATGAATCAAATTTTATTAGATACATCATCTAGTATCAGAGCAGGAAGATGGTTGGGAGAGGAAGAGGAAGAGAAGGGTATCTTTCTCAAATGCATAGAGACATGCAAAACCTCCAAAGGAAATAAAATCTCACAAATGTGATGGCTAGTCAGAGAATAATACAAAAATAAGTTTATGATGAGAAGACAGATCGAGGAGATGTAGATCGAAATACAAAACATGAAGAAGAACAATTAGAGCGTGTGAATTTTGAAGAGAGGATGCTCAGGGATCTAGAAGGGAGAAATCATGGGATCAAAATGGAAGTTTCAGAATATTCAAGGAGTCTTAAACCAAAGGAGTTGATAGATTGTATGAACACAATGGAAATTTTTTTTTGAATGGAAGTCGATTACAGAGGAAAAGAAGGTGAAATTTGGATGCACCAATTTGAAGGGTCATGCCATGATTTGGTTGGATCATGTGGAAAAAACCAGGGAAAAAGAAAGAAAATACAAAATTAGGAACTGGAGCAAGATGGAAAAAATTGCGAGAAATTTGTTTACCTCTTGACTATGCCCAATCCCTTTTTGTAGATTTCATAACTTGAATTAAAACTTGTCCATAATGGAGGAACTCACAAAAAATTTTTACTAGTTGTCCATTCATGTGGATCACTAGGAAACTAATGAAAACTAGATGCAAGGTATGTGAATTGTTTAAAGTTTTCTATTCAAGATGAATTGTGCATGCATAGGGTTCATAGTGTGGAAGAGGAATATCAATTATCCTTAAAGGATGAGAAAAAAAAATGACAAATTACTCAAAGGAATAGAGGAGCAAGGAGGGGTACATCATCTACCTCATGGGGTGGTTTTAACTATGGAAAAGGAGAATCATCCCAAGGAGCTGAGAAAGTAGAAGATACTCGACAAGGTAACCTAAATAAACAATGAGGAAGAGGATTTCAGATGGGTAGAGGTTACGGTAGTGGCAGAGGAGGACCTTAAATGTTTGTTTAAGGTGTGGTGAAGAGGGTCATCGAGCATTTGAATGACCAAATTATAACATGCAATAGCCGAAGCAAGGGAAAAAATCTAGTTTAAACTTGGTCCAAGCTAAGATTGAAGAAGAAGGAGATGAATCTGAAATCCTACCATATTTGGGGAAGAATCTCATGATATGAAGGTTTTTAGATTACTAAGAGGGGGGGTGAATCAATAATAGCGTAATTATAATCCTTTTTCTTCAAATGTTATATCAATGTAGAATTATCATCCAATAATGAGTAGTAAGAAATAAACAATCACACACATACACAGTCCACCAGTGTTTTACGTGGAAACCCAAATTGGGAGAAAACCACTGAATACTTTTTCTTATATGTCTTGAAGAATTACATTCATTGGAAGCACCAAATTTCATTGTTTTCTAGCGACAACTAGAAGGAGGCTCCAACTCCCTAGTTTCTCAAGCTACAACTTGAGGGATTCTCCAACTTCCCAAATCTCTGGCTACAACCAGAAGGAGGATACAACCCCCTATGTTCGCCGGCTACAACCAATTTTCCTTGACCTGTCCAACCGCCCTAAAGTAGAAGTAGAATGATGGAACCACTGTCACACTATCACTGTGAGATATACTATTGTAAACCTGTACCAATAAATTTGAACCATGCCTCAACCTGTACCTCAAACTGTAATCAACCTGTACCATAAACAAGTGCATCAACCATGCACCAACCTGTACCAAACAACCTGTAATAAACATGTACCATAAACAAGTGAATCCAACCATGTACTAAGTATGTACCAATCATGTGTCAACTACTCATCAACTATGACTCATCAATATGTACCAACATCATCAACTATACACCTCATGTATGTGCCAACTCATCAA